>JAAAWM010010316.1:0-38589 GCA_036873465.1 Thinopyrum obtusiflorum | reverse complement strand
CCTTGCATATTATAGTTCATCACGAAGCCTTTGTAGCTTGGTGGCAGTGATTGGAGAACTCTGTCAATAACATTATCATCTGGAAGATTAACTCCCAGCTGAGTCAAGTGGTTATGATATCCAGACATTCTGAGTATGTGTTCACTGACAGAACTATTCTCCTCCATCTTGCAGTTATAGAACTTGTTGGAGACTTCATATCTCTCAACTCGGGCATTTGCTTGAAATATTAACTTCAACTCCTGGAACATCTCATATGCTCCATGACATTCAAAACGTCTTTGAAGTCCCGATTCTAAGCCGTAAAGCATGGCACACTGAACTATCGAGTAGTCATCAACACGCGACTGCCAGGCTTCACAACGTCCGCACTTGCTGGAGGGGGTGGCACACCTAGCGGTGCATCAAGGACATAATTTGTCTGTGCAGCAATGAGGATAATCCTCAAGTTACGGACCCAGTCCGTGTAGTTGCTACCATCATCTTTCAACTTAGCTTTCTCTAGGAACGCATTAAAATTCAAGGGAACGGTAGCATGGACCATTGATCTACAACAAAGATATGCAAATACTATCAGGACTAAGTTCATGATAAATTAAGTTCAATTAATCAAATTACTTAAGAAATCCCACTTAGATAGACATTCCTCAAGTCATCTAAATGATATGTGATCCAAATCAACTAATCCATGTCCGATCATCATGTGAGATGGAGTAGTCATCAATGGTGAACATCTCTATGTTGATCATATCTACTGGGGGGGGGGGGGGGGGGGGGGGGGGGGGGGGGGGGGGGGGGGGGGGGGGGGGGGGGGGGGGGGGGGGGGGGGGGGGGGGGGGGGGGGGGGGGGGGGGGGGGGGGGGGGGGGGGGGGGGGGGGGGGGGGGGGGGGGGGGGGGGGGGGGGGGGGGGGGGGGGGGGGGGGGGGGGGGGGGGGGGGGGGGGGGGGGGGGGGGGGGGGGGGGGGGGGGGGGGGGGGGGGGGGGGGGGGGGGGGGGGGGGGGGGGGGGGGGGGGGGGGGGGGGGGGGGGGGGGGGGGGGGGGGGGGGGGGGGGGGGGGGGGGGGGGGGGGGGGGGGGGGGGGGGGGGGGGGGGGGGGGGGGGGGGGGGGGGGGGGGGGGGGGGGGGGGGGGGGGGGGGGGGGGGGGGGGGGGGGGGGGGGGGGGGGGGGGGGGGGGGGGGGGGGGGGGGGGGGGGGGGGGGGGGGGCAACTATTGCTTCTACAACTATCGCTAACGCATAGTGATAAAGTAAAGCAATTGCATGGCGTTTGCATTTCCTACAATAAAGCGACAACCATAAGGCTCCTGCTAGTTGCCGATAACTTACAAAACATGATTATCTCATACAACAACGTATATCACATCATGTCTTGACCATACCACATCACAACATGCCCTGCAAAAACAAGTTAGACGTCCTCTACTTTGTTGTTGCAAGTTTTACATGGCTGCTACGGGCTTCTAGCAAGAACCGTTCTTACCTACGCACAAAACCACAACGGTGTTTCGTCAAGTTTGTTATTTTAACCTTCTTCAAGGACCGGCCACGGTCAAATTCGATTCAACTAAAGTAAGAGAAACAGACACCCGCCAGCCACCTTTATGCAAAACTAGTTGCATGTCTGTCGGTGGAACCGGTCTCATGTACGTGGACATGTAAGGTTGGTCCGGGCCGCTTCATCTTACAATACCGCCGAATCAAAATAAGACGTTGGTGGTAAGCAGTATGATTATTGTTAGGGAACGTAGTAATTTCAAAAAAATTCCTACGCACACACAGGATCATGGTGATGCATAGCAACGAGAGGGGAGAGTGTGTCCACGTACCCTCGTAGACCGAAAGCGGAAGCGTTAGCACAACGCGGTTGATGTAGTCGTACGTCTTCACGATCCGACCGATCCAAGTACCGAACGCACGGCACCTTCGAGTTCAGCACACGTTCAACTCGATGACGTCCCGCGAGCTCCGATCCAGCAAAGCTTCACAGGAGAGTTTCGTCAGCATGACGGCGTGGTGACGGTGATGATGATGCTACCGACGCAGGGCTTCGCCTAAGCATCGCTACGATATGATCGAGGTGGATTATGGTGGAGGGGGCACCGCACATGGCTAAGAGATCAATGATCAATTGTTGTGTCTATGGGGTGCCCCCTTCCCCCGTATATAAAGGAGTGGAGGAGGGGGAGGGCCGGCCCTCTCTATGGCGTGCCCTAGGGGAGTCCTACTCCCACCAGGAGTAGGATTCCCCCTTTCCTAGTAGAACTAGGAGCCCTTCCAAGTAGTAGGAGTAGGAGAGAAGGAAAGGGAAAAGAGAAGAGAAGGAAGGAGGGGGCGCCGCCCCTCCCCTTAGTCCAATTCGGACTAAGCCTTGGGGGGGGGGCGCGCAGCCTCCCCTCTCTCTTTCCCCTAAAGCCCAATAAGGCCCATGTACTCCCCGGCAAATTCCCGTAACTCTCCGGTACTCCGAAAAATACCCGAATCACTCGGAACCTTTCCGATGTCCGAATATAGTCATCCAATATATCAATCTTTATGTCTCGACCATTTCGAGACTCCTCATCATGTCCCCGATCTCATCCGGGACTCCAAACTACCTTCGGTACATCAAAATACATAAACTCATAATACAAATCGTCACCGAACTTTAAGCGTGCGGACCCTACGGGTTCGAGAACTATGTAGACATGACTGAGACACGTATCCGGCCAATAACCAATAGCGGAACCTGGATGCTCATATTGGCTCCCACATATTCTACGAAGATCTTTATCGGTCAAACCGCATAACAACATACGTTGTTCCCTTTGTCATCGGTATGTTACTTGCCCGAGATTCGATCGTCGGTATCTCAATACCTAGTTCAATCTCGTTACCGGCAAGTCTCTTTACTCGTTCCGTAATACATCATCCCGCAACTAACTCATTAGTTACAATGCTTGCAAGGTTTATAGTGATGTGCATTACCGAGTGGGCCCAGAGATACCTCTCCGACAATCGGAGTGACAAATCCTAATCTCGAAATACGCCAACTCAATAAGTACCTTCGGAGACACCTATAGAGCACCTTTATAATCACCCAGTTACGTTGTGACATTTGGTAGCACACAAAGTGTTCCTTCGGTAAACGGGAGTTGCATAATCTCATAGTCATAGGAACATGTATAAGTCATGAAGAAAGCAATAGCAACATACTAAACGATCAAGTGCTAAGCTAACGGAATGGGTCAAGTCAATCACATCACCTTTCGGTCTCCAGTGTTCCGAGGCCATGTCTGTACATTCTAGGCTCGTCAGGGGGGGGGGGGGGGGGGGGGGGGGGGGGGGGGGGGGGGGGGGGGGGGGGGGGGGGGGGGGGGGGGGGGGGGGGGGGGGGGGGGGGGGGGGGGGGGGGGGGGGGGGGGGGGGGGGGGGGGGGGGGGGGGGGGGGGGGGGGGGGGGGGGGGGGGGGGGGGGGGGGGGGGGGGGGGGGGGGGGGGGGGGGGGGGGGGGGGGGGGGGGGGGGGGGGGGGGGGGGGGGGGGGGGGGGGGGGGGGGGGGGGGGGGGGGGGGGGGGGGGGGGGGGGGGGGGGGGGGGGGGGGGGGGGGGGGGGGGGGGGGGGGGGGGGGGGGGGGGGGGGGGGGGGGGGGGGGGGGGGGGGGGGGGGGGGGGGGGGGGGGGGGGGGGGGGGGGGGGGGGGGGGGGGGGGGGGGGGGGGGGGGGGGGGGGGGGGGGGGGGGGGGGGGGGGGGCAAATTTCTATGTCAACAATGCTCTGCACGGAGCTACTCTAGCTAATTGCTCCTACTTTCAATATGTATCCAGATTGAGACTTAGAGTTATCTGGATCAGTGTCAAAACTTGCATCGACGTAACCCTTTACGACAAACCTTTTATCACCTCCATAATCGAGAAACATATCCTTATTCCACTAAGGATAATTTTGACCGCTGTCCAGTGATCTACTCCTAGGTCACTATTGTACTCCCTTGCTAAACTCAGTGTAGGGTATACAATAGATCTGGTACACAGCATGGCATACTTTATAGAACCTATGGCTGAGGCATAGGGAATGACTTTCATTCTCTTTCTATCTTCTACCGTGGTCGGGTTTTGAGTCTTACTCAATTTCACACCTTGTAACACAGGCAAGAACTCTTTCTTTGACTGATTCATTTTGAACTTCTTCAAAACTTTACCAAGGTACGTGCTTTGTGAAAGTCCAATTAAGCATCTTGATCTATCTCTATAGATCTTGATGCCCAATATGTAAGCAGCTGCACCGAGGTCTTTCATTGAAAAACTCTTATTCAAGTATCCTTTATGCTATCTAGAAATTCTATATCATTTCCAATCAACAATATGTCATCTACATATAAGATTAGAAATGCTACAGAGCTCCCACTCACTTTCTTGTAAATACAGGCTTCTCCAAATGTCTGTATAAAACCATATGCTTTGATCACACTATCAAAATGTTTATTCCAACTCCGAGAGGCTTGCACCAGTCCATAAATGGATGCTGGAGCTTGCACACTTTGTTAGCACCCTTTGGATCGACAAAACCTTCTGGTTGCATCATATACAACTCTTCTTTAAGAAATATCCATTTAAGGACTGCAGTTTTATATCCATTTGCCAGATTTCATAAAATATGGCAATTGCTAACATGATTTGGACGGATTTAAGCATCGCTACAGTTGAGAAAATCTCATTGCAGTCAACACCTTGAACTTGTCAAAAAAACCTTTTATGACAAGTCGAGCTTTGTAGATAGTAACACTACTATTAGTATCCATCTTCCTCTTGAAGATCCATTTATTTAATATGTCTCGCCGACCATCGGGCAAGTCCACCAAAGTCCACACTTTGTTCTCATACATGGATTCCATCTCAGATTTCATGGGCTCAAGCCATTTTGCGGAATCTGGGCTCATCATCGCTTCCTCATAGTTCGTAGGTTCGTCATGGTCTAGTAACATGACCTCCAGAACAGGATTACCGTACCACTCTGGTGCGGATCTTACTCTGGTTGACATACGAGGTTCGGTAGTAAATTGATCCGAAGTTTCATGATCATCATCATTAACTTCCTCACTAATTGGTGTAGGTGTCACAGGAACCGGTTTCTGTGATGAACTACTTTCCAATAAGGGAGCAGGTACAGTTACCTCATCAAGTTCTACTTTCCTCCCACTCACTTCTTTCGAGAGAAACTCCTTCTCTAGAAAGGATCCATTCTTAGCAACGAATATCTTGCCTTTGGATCTGTGATAGAAGGTGTACCCAATAGTTTCCTTTGGGTATTCTATGAAGACGCACTTCTCCGATTTGGGTTCGAGCTTATCAGGTTGAAGCTTTTTCACATAAGTATCGCAGCCCCAAACTTTAAGAAACGACAACTTTGGTTTCTTGCCAAACCATAGGGGGGGGGGGGGGGGGGGGGGGGGGGGGGGGGGGGGGGGGGGGGGGGGGGGGGGGGGGGGGGGGGGGGGGGGGGGGGGGGGGGGGGGGGGGGGGGGGGGGGGGGGGGGGGGGGGGGGGGGGGGGGGGGGGGGGGGGGGGGGGGGGGGGGGGGGGGGGGGGGGGGGGGGGGGGGGGGGGGGGGGGGGGGGGGGGGGGGGGGGGGGGGGGGGGGGGGGGGGGGGGGGGGGGGGGGGGGGGGGGGGGGGGGGGGGGGGGGGGGGGGGGGGGGGGGGGGGGGGGGGGGGGGGGGGGGGGGGGGGGGGGGGGGGGGGGGGGGGGGGGGGGGGGGGGGGGGGGGGGGGGGGGGGGGGGGGGGGGGGGGGGGGGGGGGGGGGGGGGGGGGGGGGGGGGGGGGGGGGGGGGGGGGGGGGGGGGGGGGGGGGGGGGGGGGGGGGGGGGGGGGGGGGGGGGGGGGGGGGGGGGGGGGGGGGGGGGGGGGGGGGGGGGGGGGGGGGGGGGGGGGGGGGGGGGGGGGGGGGGGGGGGGGGGGGGGGGGGGGGGGGGGGGGGGGGGGGGGGGGGGGGGGGGGGGGGGGGGGGGGGGGGGGGGGGGGGGGGGGGGGGGGGGGGGGGGGGGGGGGGGGGGGGGGGGGGGGGGGGGGGGGGGGGGGGGGGGGGGGGGGGGGGGGGGGGGGGGGGGGGGGGGGGGGGGGGGGGGGGGGGGGGGGGGGGGGGGGGGGGGGGGGGGGGGGGGGGGGGGGGGGGGGGGGGGGGGGGGGGGGGGGGGGGGGGGGGGGGGGGGGGGGGGGGGGGGGGGGGGGGGGGGGGGGGGGGGGGGGGGGGGGGGGGGGGGGGGGGGGGGGGGGGGGGGGGGGGGGGGGGGGGGGGGGGGGGGGGGGGGGGGGGGGGGGGGGGGGGGGGGGGGGGGGGGGGGGGGGGGGGGGGGGGGGGGGGGGGGGGGGGGGGGGGGGGGGGGGGGGGGGGGGGGGGGGGGGGGGGGGGGGGGGGGGGGGGGGGGGGGGGGGGGGGGGGGGGGGGGGGGGGGGGGGGGGGGGGGGGGGGGGGGGGGGGGGGGGGGGGGGGGGGGGGGGGGGGGGGGGGGGGGGGGGGGGGGGGGGGGGGGGGGGGGGGGGGGGGGGGGGGGGGGGGGGGGGGGGGGGGGGGGGGGGGGGGGGGGGGGGGGGGGGGGGGGGGGGGGGGGGGGGGGGGGGGGGGGGGGGGGGGGGGGGGGGGGGGGGGGGGGGGGGGGGGGGGGGGGGGGGGGGGGGGGGGGGGGGGGGGGGGGGGGGGGGGGGGGGGGGGGGGGACGAGCTTTGGCACGCAATTAAGACATTGTGGAAATTGTTTCACAATTAATACTGCCTGGAACACCATAGTGTGATGGTGTGTCCGAACATCATAGTTGCGCCCTATTGGATATGGTGCGTACCATGATGTCTCTTATCGAATTACCACTATCATTCATGGGTTAGGCATTAGAGACAACCACATTCACTTTAATAGGGCACCACATAATTCCATTGAGATGACACCGTATGAACTATGGTTTAGAGAAACCTAAGCTGTCGTTTCTTGAAAGTTTGGGGCTGCGACGCTTATATGAAAAAGTTTCATCCTGATGAGCTCGAACCCAAAGTGGATAAATACAGTATGAGACCTCCGACGAGTTTTCTAGCCTACAAACTAAGGGAGAAGATCTCAATCGTTGAGCTTGTACTCAGATTGTCTGGGTACAACAATCACTTGAATCGAGTAGGAGTTGATCTTCCAGATGAGATAGTGATGTTTCTCCAAAGACATTGCCACCAAGCTACTAGAGCTTCGTGATGAACTATAACATAACAGGGATAGATATGATGATCCTTGAGCTATTCGCAATGTTCAACACCGCGAATGGAGAAATCAAGAAGGAGCATCAATTGTTGATGGTTAGTGAAACCACTAGTTTCAAGAAGGGCAAGGGCAAGAAGGGGCACTTCATGAAATGGCCAATCAGTTGCTGCTCCAGTGAAGAGACCCAAGGTTGAACCCAAACCCGAGACTAAGTGCTTCTGTAATAAGGGGAACATCCACTGGAGCAGAATTACCCTAGATACTTGGTAGATAAGATGGCTGGCAAGGTCAATAGAAGTATATTGGATATACATTATGTTAATGTGTACTTTACTAGTACTTCTAGTAGCACCAGGGTATTAGATACCGGTTCGGTTGCTAAGTGTTAGTAACTCGAAATAAAAGCTACGAAATAAACGGAGACTAGCTAAAGGTGAGCAGACGATATGTGTTGGAAGTGTATCCAAGGTTGATGTGATCAAACATCGCACGCTCCCTCTACCATCAAGATTAGTATTAAACCTAAATAATTGTCATTTGGTGTTTGCGTTGAGAATAGACATGATTGGATTATGTCTATCGCAATACGGTTATTCATTTAAGGAGAATAATGGTTACTCTATTTATTTGAATAATACCTTCAATGGTCTTGCACCTAAAAGAATGGTTTATTGAATCTCGATCGTAGTGATACACATTTTCATGCCAAAAGATATAAGATAGTAATGATAGTACCACTTATTTGTGGCACTGCCATGTAAGTCATATTGGTATAAAACGCATGAAGAAGCTCCGTGTTGATGGATCTTTGGACTCACTCGTTTTTGAAAAGTTTGAGACATGCGAACCATGTCTATTGGTGTATATGCATGAAGAAACTCCATGCAGATGGATCGTTTGGACTCACTTGATTTTGAATACCACATGGGCAAGATGACTTAAAAGCCTCGTTTTCAGTAAGATGGAACAAGATAACAACTTGTTGGAAGTAACACATTTTGATGTGTGCATTCCAATGAGTGTTGAGGCATGCAGTGAATATCATTATGTTCTTACTTCACAGATGATTTGAGTAGATGTTGAGTATATTTACTTGATGAAACACAAGTCTGAATTATTGAATGGGGGGGGGGGGGGGGGGGGGGGGGGGGGGGGGGGGGGGGGGGGGGGGGGGGGGGGGGGGGGGGGGGGGGGGGGGGGGGGGGGGGGGGGGGGGGGGGGGGGGGGGGGGGGGGGGGGGGGGGGGGGGGGGGGGGGGGGGGGGGGGGGGGGGGGGGGGGGGGGGGGGGGGGGGGGGGGGGGGGGGGGGGGGGGGGGGGGGGGGGGGGGGGGGGGGGGGGGGGGGGGGGGGGGGGGGGGGGGGGGGGGGGGGGGGGGGGGGGGGGGGGGGGGGGGGGGGGGGGGGGGGGGGGGGGGGGGGGGGGGGGGGGGGGGGGGGGGGGGGGGGGGGGGGGGGGGGGGGGGGGGGGGGGGGGGGGGGGGGGGGGGGGGGGGGGGGGGGGGGGGGGGGGGGGGGGGGGGGGGGGGGGGGGGGGGGGGGGGGGGGGGGGGGGGGGGGGGGGGGGGGGGGGGGGGGGGGGGGGGGGGGGGGGGGGGGGGGGGGGGGGGGGGGGGGGGGGGGGGGGGGGGGGGGGGGGGGGGGGGGGGGGGGGGGGGGGGGGGGGGGGGGGGGGGGGGGGGGGGGGGGGGGGGGGGGGGGGACCGTCACTTCAACTAGTGTGTAGCAGGGCACAGGAAGTTGTTCCTGTGGCACATACACTAATTGAAGTAGAAGCTTATGATAGTGATCATAGAGTTTCGGATCAAGTCACTACCGTACCTCGTAGGGTGACAAGGATGTGTACTGCTTCAGAGTGGTACAGTAATCCTGTCTTGAAGGTCATATTGCTAGACAACAATGAACCTATGAGCTATGGAGAAGCGATGGTGGGCCCAAATTCTGACAAATGGTTAGAAGCCATGAAATCCGAGATAGGATCCATGTATCATAACAAAGCATGGACTTTGGTGGACTTGCCCGATGATCAGCAAACCATTGAAATAAATGGATCTTTAAGAAGAAGACGGACGTGGACGGTAATGTCACCGTCTATGAAGCTCGACTTGTGGCGAAGAGTTTTTCACAAGATCAAGGAGTTGACTACGATGAGATTTTCTCATCCGTAGCGATGCTTAAGTCCGTCGAAATCATGTTAGCATTAGCTGCATTTATGAAATCTGGCAGATGGATGTCAAGACGAGTTTCCTTACCAGTTTTCGTAAGGAAAGGTTGTATGTGATACAATCAGAAAAGTTTTGTCGACCTTTCTCGAGGAAAGGTTTCTCTCGAAAGAATTGAGTGGGAGGATGGTGGAGACTTGATGAGGTTATTGGGGGGGGGGGGGGGGGGGGGGGGGGGGGGGGGGGGGGGGGGGGGGGGGGGGGGGGGGGGGGGGGGGGGGGGGGGGGGGGGGGGGGGGGGGGGGGGGGGGGGGGGGGGGGGGGGGGGGGGGGGGGGGGGGGGGGGGGGGGGGGGGGGGGGGGGGGGGGGGGGGGGGGGGGGGGGGGGGGGGGGGGGGGGGGGGGGGGGGGGGGGGGGGGGGGGGGGGGGGGGGGGGGGGGGGGGGGGGGGGGGGGGGGGGGGGGGGGGGGGGGGGGGGGGGGGGGGGGGGGGGGGGGGGGGGGGGGGGGGGGGGGGGGGGGGGGGGGGGGGGGGGGGGGGGGGGGGGGGGGGGGGGGGGGGGGGGGGGGGGGGGGGGGGGGGGGGGGGGGGGGGGGGGGGGGGGGGGGGGGGGGGGGGGGGGGGGGGGGGGGGGGGGGGGGGGGGGGGGGGGGGGGGGGGGGGGGGGGGGGGGGGGGGGGGGGGGGGGGGGGGGGGGGGGGGGGGGGGGGGGGGGGGGGGGGGGGGGGGGGGGGGGGGGGGGGGGGGGGGGGGGGGGGGGGGGGGGGGGGGGGGGGGGGGGGGGGGGGGGGGGGGGGGGGGGGGGGGGGGGGGGGGGGGGGGGGGGGGGGGGGGGGGGGGGGGGGGGGGGGGGGGGGGGGGGGGGGGGGGGGGGGGGGGGGGGGGGGGGGGGGGGGGGGGGGGGGGGGGGGGGGGGGGGGGGGGGGGGGGGGGGGGGGGGGGGGGGGGGGGGGGGGGGGGGGGGGGGGGGGGGGGGGGGGGGGGGGGGGGGGGGGGGGGGGGGGGGGGGGGGGGGGGGGGGGGGGGGGGGGGGGGGGGGGGGGGGGGGGGGGGGGGGGGGGGGGGGGGGGGGGGGGGGGGGGGGGGGGGGGGGGGGGGGGGGGGGGGGGGGGGGGGGGGGGGGGGGGGGGGGGGGGGGGGGGGGGGGGGGGGGGGGGGGGGGGGGGGGGGGGGGGGGGGGGGGGGGGGGGGGGGGGGGGGGGGGGGGGGGGGGGGGGGGGGGGGGGGGGGGGGGGGGGGGGGGGGGGGGGGGGGGGGGGGGGGGGGGGGGGGGGGGGGGGGGGGGGGGGGGGGGGGGGGGGGGGGGGGGGGGGGGGGGGGGGGGGGGGGGGGGGGGGGGGGGGGGGGGGGGGGGGGGGGGGGGGGGGGGGGGGGGGGGGGGGGGGGGGGGGGGGGGGGGGGGGGGGGGGGGGGGGGGGGGGGGGGGGGGGGGGGGGGGGGGGGGGGGGGGGGGGGGGGGGGGGGGGGGGGGGGGGGGGGGGGGGGGGGGGGGGGGGGGGGGGGGGGGGGGGGGGGGGGGGGGGGGGGGGGGGGGGGGGGGGGGGGGGGGGGGGGGGGGGGGGGGGGGGGGGGGGGGGGGGGGGGGGGGGGGGGGGGGGGGGGGGGGGGGGGGGGGGGGGGGGGGGGGGGGGGGGGGGGGGGGGGGGGGGGGGGGGGGGGGGGGGGGGGGGGGGGGGGGGGGGGGGGGGGGGGGGGGGGGGGGGGGGGGGGGGGGGGGGGGGGGGGGGGGGGGGGGGGGGGGGGGGGGGGGGGGGGGGGGGGGGGGGGGGGGGGGGGGGGGGGGGGGGGGGGGGGGGGGGGGGGGGGGGGGGGGGGGGGGGGGGGGGGGGGGGGGGGGGGGGGGGGGGGGGGGGGGGGGGGGGGGGGGGGGGGGGGGGGGGGGGGGGGGGGGGGGGGGGGGGGGGGGGGGGGGGGGGGGGGGGGGGGGGGGGGGGGGGGGGGGGGGGGGGGGGGGGGGGGGGGGGGGGGGGGGGGGGGGGGGGGGGGGGGGGGGGGGGGGGGGGGGGGGGGGGGGGGGGGGGGGGGGGGGGGGGGGGGGGGGGGGGGGGGGGGGGGGGGGGGGGGGGGGGGGGGGGAAAAGCTCTTGGCAAACGAACTACACGATCTTGTGTTATGCTTAGGATTGGGTCTTATCCATCACATCATTCTCCTAATGATGTGATCCTGTTATCAATGACATCCAATGTCTATGGTCAGGAAGGAGGAGGAAATGTTGGAGAGGGGGAGGGTTGCGCCAGGGGAAGGGATGTGACAGCCCTCCCACCCCCCCCTCACTATTTAACGGGGCAAGGGAGAGGGGGTCGGCCCCCTCCAGATGCATCTAGAGGGAGGGGGCAAGGGGGAGGCTTGCCCCCCAAACCAGGGGGGTGCCCCTTTAGGGTTTCCCCCAACCCTAGGCGCATGGGCCCTAGGGGAAATTGGTGCCCTGCCCACCTAGGGGCTGGTCCCCCTCCATATTCAGTCCATAGGGCCCTCCGGGGCAGGTGGACCCTCCCGGTGGACCCCGGGAACCCCTTCGGTAGTGCCAGTACAATACCGGTAAACCCCTGAACACTTCCGGCGACCGAATAAGGACTTCCCATATATAAATCTTCATCTCCGGACCATTCGGAACTCCTCATGACATCCGGGATCTCATCCGGGACTCCGAACAACATTGGGTAACCACATACTATTTCCCATAACAACTCTAGCATCACCGAACCTTAAGTGTGTAGACCCTACGGGTTCGGGGATCATGCAGACATGACCGAGACATCTCTCTGGCCAATAACCAATAGCAGGATCTAGATACCCATGTTGACTCCCACATGTTCCACAATGATCTCATCGGATGAACCACGATGTCCGGGATTCAATCAATCCCGTATAAAATTCCCTTTGTCCATCGGTTTGTTACTTGCCCAAGATTCGATCATCGGTATCCCAATACCTCGTTCAATCTCATTACCAGCAAGTCTCTTTACTCGTTCCGTAACACATGATCCCATGACTAACTCCTTAGTCACATTGATCTCATTATGATGATGCATTATCGAGTGGGCCTAGAGATACCTCTCCGTCATACGGAGTGACAAATCCTAGTCTCGATTCGTGCCGACCCAACAGACACTTTTGGAGATACCTGTAGTGCACCTTTATAGCCACCCAGTTACATTGTGACATTTGGTACACCCAAAGCATTCCTACGGTATCCGGGAGTTGCACAATCTCATGGTCTAAGGAAACGATACTTGACATTATAAAAGCTCTTGGCAAACGAACTACACGATCTTGTGTTATGCTTAGGATTGGGTCTTATCCATCACATCATTCTCCTAATGAGGGGGGGGGGGGGGGGGGGGGGGGGGGGGGGGGGGGGGGGGGGGGGGGGGGGGGGGGGGGGGGGGGGGGGGGGGGGGGGGGGGGGGGGGGGGGGGGGGGGGGGGGGGGGGGGGGGGGGGGGGGGGGGGGGGGGGGGGGGGGGGGGGGGGGGGGGGGGGGGGGGGGGGGGGGGGGGGGGGGGGGGGGGGGGGGGGGGGGGGGGGGGGGGGGGGGGGGGGGGGGGGGGGGGGGGGGGGGGGGGGGGGGGGGGGGGGGGGGGGGGGGGGGGGGGGGGGGGGGGGGGGGGGGGGGGGGGGGGGGGGGGGGGGGGGGGGGGGGGGGGGGGGGGGGGGGGGGGGGGGGGGGGGGGGGGGGGGGGGGGGGGGGGGGGGGGGGGGGGGGGGGGGGGGGGGGGGGGGGGGGGGGGGGGGGGGGGGGGGGGGGGGGGGGGGGGGGGGGGGGGGGGGGGGGGGGGGGGGGGGGGGGGGGGGGGGGGGGGGGGGGGGGGGGGGGGGGGGGGGGGGGGGGGGGGGGGGGGGGGGGGGGGGGGGGGGGGGGGGGGGGGGGGGGGGGGGGGGGGGGGGGGGGGGGGGGGGGGGGGGGGGGGGGGGGGGGGGGGGGGGGGGGGGGGGGGGGGGGGGGGGGGGGGGGGGGGGGGGGGGGGGGGGGGGGGGGGGGGGGGGGGGGGGGGGGGGGGGGGGGGGGGGGGGGGGGGGGGGGGGGGGGGGGGGGGGGGGGGGGGGGGGGGGGGGGGGGGGGGGGGGGGGGGGGGGGGGGGGGGGGGGGGGGGGGGGGGGGGGGGGGGGGGGGGGGGGGGGGGGGGGGGGGGGGGGGGGGGGGGGGGGGGGGGGGGGGGGGGGGGGGGGGGGGGGGGGGGGGGGGGGGGTTAAGTCTTAACTTCGTACCTTACAACTCAGGCAAGAACTCCTTCTTTGACTGATCCATCTTGAACACATTCAAGATCATGTCAAGGTATGTGCTCATTTGAAAGTACCATTAAGCGTTTTTTATGTATCCTTAGAGATCTTGATGCTCAATGTTCAAGTAGCTTAATCCAGGTTTTCTATTGAAAAACACCTTTCAAATAACCCTATATGCTTTCTAGAAATTCTACATCATTTCTGATCATCAATATGTCAACAACATATACTCATCAGAAATTCTATAGTGCTCCCACTCACTTCTTTGGAAATACAAGTTTCTCATAAACTTTGTATAAACCCAAAATCTTTGATCATCTCATCAAAGTGCACATTCCAACTCCGAGATGCTTACTCCAGTCCATGGAAGGATCGCTGGAGCTAGCATACCTTTTAGCATCCTTAGGATCGACAAAAACTTTCTGATTGTATCAGATACAACCTTTCCATACGAAGACTGGTAAGGAAACTCATTTTGTCATCCATCTGCCAGATTTCATAAATGCAGCTAATGCTAACATGATTCCGATGGACTTAAGCACCGCTACGGATGAGAAAATCTCATTGTATTCAACTCCTTGAACTTGTGACAAACTCTTCGCCACAAGTCGAGCTTCATAGACGGTGACATTACCATCCACGTCCGTCTTCTTCTTAAAGATCCATTTATCTCAATGGCTTGCCGATCATTGGGCAAGTCCACCAAAGTCCATGCTTTGTTCTGATACATGGATCCTATCTCGGATTTCATGGCTTCTAACCATTTGTTGCAATTTGGGCCCACCATCGCTTCTCCATAGCTCGTAGGTTCATTGTTGTCTAGCAACATGACCTTCTAGACAGGATCACCGTACCACTCCGAAGCAGTACGCGTCCTTGTCGTCCTACGAGGTTCGGTAGTGATTTGATCTGAAGCTTCATGATCACTATCATAAGCTTCCACTTCAATTGGTGTAGGTGCCACAGGAACAACTTCCTGTGTCCTGCTATACACTGGTTGAAGTGATGGTTCAATAACCTCATCAAGTTTCCACTATCCTCCCACTCAATTTCTCGAGACAAACTTTTCTCGAGAAAGGATCCAATTCTAGAAACAATCCCTATTGCTTTCGGATCTGAATTAGGAGGTATACCCAACTGTTTTTGGGTGTCCTATGAAGATGCATTTTATCCTCTTTGGGTTCGAGCTTATCAACCTGAAACTTTTTCACATAAGCGTCGCAGCCCCAAACTTTTAAGAAACGACAACTTAGGTTTCTCTAAACCATAGTTCATACGGTGTCATCTCAACGGAATTACGTGGTGCCCTATTAAAGTGAGTGCGGTTGTCTCTAATGCCTAACCCATGAACGATAGTGGTTATTCGATAAAAGAAATCATGGTACGCACCATATCCAATAGGATGCAACTATGATGTTCGGACACACCATCACACTATGGTGTTTCCAAATGGTTGCTTCACTATATGTATCCGGTTTGCTACTCAGAGTCATTCGGATAGGTGTTAAAGCTTGCACCGATGTAATCCTTTACGCCGAACTCTTTATCACCTCCATAACCGAGAAACATATCCTTATTCCTCTAAGGATAATTTTGACCGCTGTCTGGTGATCCACTCCTTGATCACCTTTGTACCCTCTTGCCAGACATGTGGCAAGGCACACATCAGCTGCGGTACTTAGCATAGCATACTGTAGAGCCTACGTCTAAAGCATAGGGGACGGGGGGGGGGGGGGGGGGGGGGGGGGGGGGGGGGGGGGGGGGGGGGGGGGGGGGGGGGGGGGGGGGGGGGGGGGGGGGGGGGGGGGGGGGGGGGGGGGGGGGGGGGGGGGGGGGGGGGGGGGGGGGGGGGGGGGGGGGGGGGGGGGGGGGGGGGGGGGGGGGGGGGGGGGGGGGGGGGGGGGGGGGGGGGGGGGGGGGGGGGGGGGGGGGGGGGGGGGGGGGGGGGGGGGGGGGGGGGGGGGGGGGGGGGGGGGGGGGGGGGGGGGGGGGGGGGGGGGGGGGGGGGGGGGGGGGGGGGGGGGGGGGGGGGGGGGGGGGGGGGGGGGGGGGGGGGGGGGGGGGGGGGGGGGGGGGGGGGGGGGGGGGGGGGGGGGGGGGGGGGGGGGGGGGGGGGGGGGGGGGGGGGGGGGGGGGGGGGGGGGGGGGGGGGGGGGGGGGGGGGGGGGGGGCATCACATATCATTCATCACATTCTTCTTGGCCATATCACATCACATAGCATATCCTGCAAAAACAAGTTAGACGTCCTCTAATTGTTGTTTGCATGTTTTACGTGGCTGCTATGGGTTTCTAGCAAGAACGTTTCTTACCTACGCAAAACCACAACGTGTATGCCAATTGCTATTTACCCTTCATAAGGACCCTTTTCATCGAATCCGTTCCGACTAAAGTGGGAGAGACTGGCACCCACTAGCCACCTTATGCACCAAGTGCATGTCAGTCGGTGGAACCTGTCTCACGTAAGAGTACGTGTAAGGTCGGTCCGGGCTGCTTCATCCCACAATACCGTCGAAACAAGATTGGACTAGTAATGGTAAGCATATTGAACAAAGTCAACGCCCACAACTACTTTGTGTTCTACTCGTGCAAAGAATCTACGCAATAGACCTAGCTCATGATGCCACTGTTGGGGAACGTAGCAGAAATTCAAAATTTTCCTACGTGTCACCAAGATCTATCTATGGAGAAACCAGCAACGAGGAGAAGGAGATTGCATCTACATGAATATCTCAAGGATCGTCATATCTATCCCTGATTTGTTATAGTTCATCATGAAGCTCTAGCAGCTTGGTGGCAATGACTTTGGAGAAACATCACTATCTCTGGAAGATCAACTCCCACTCGATTCAAGTGATTGTTGCACTCAGACAATCTGAGCACAAGCTCAACGATTGAGCTTTTCTCCCTTAGTTTGCAGGCTAAGAAAATCGTCAGAGGTCTCATACCTCTTGACGTGGGCACGAGCCTGAAATCCCAATTTCAGCCCTCGAAACATCTCATATGTTTTGCGATGTTTCGAAAACGTCTTTGGTGCCTCTACTCTAAACCGTTTAACTGAACTATCACGTAGTTATCAAAACATGTATGTCCGATGTTCGCAACATCCACAGACGACGTTTGGGGTTCAGCACACTGAGCAGTGCATTAAGGACATAAGATTCCTTCTGTCCGCATAATCGCTACTGTCAACTTTCAACTATATTTTCTCTAGGAACATATCTAAACAGTGGAACTAAAGCGCGAGCTTACGACATAATTTGCAAAGATCTTTTGACTATGTTCGGGATAATTAAGTTCATCTCATAAACTCCCACTCAGATAGACATCCCTCTAGTCATCTAAGTGATTACATGATCCGAGTCAACTAGGCCATGTCCGATCATCACGTGAGACGGACTAGTCATCATCGGTGAACATCTTCATGTTGATCGTATCTACTATACGACTCATGCTCGACCTTTCGGTCTCTTGTGTTCCGAGGCCATGTTTGTACATGCTAGGCTCGTCAAGTTAACCTAAGTGTTTCGCGTGTGTAAATCTGGCTTACACCCGTTGTATGTGAACGTAAGAATCTATCACACCCGATCATCACGTGGTGCTTCAAAACGACGAACTTTCGCAATGGTGCACAGTTAGGGGGAACACTTTCTTGAAATTTTAATGAGGGATCATCTTATTTACTACCGTCATTCTAAGCAAATAAGATGCATAAACATGATAAACATCACATGCAATCAAATAGTGACATGATATGGCCAATATCATTTTGCTCCTTTTGATGTCCATCTTCGGGGCTCCATGATCATCATCGTCACCGGCATGACACCATGATCTCCATCATCATGATCTCCATCATCGTGTCTCCATGAAGTTCTCTCGCCAACTTATTACTTCTACTACTATGGCTACCGGTTAGCAATAAAGTAAAGTAATTACATGGCATTGTTCAATGACACGCAGGTCATACAATAAATAAAGACAACTCCTATGGCTCCGGGGGGGGGGGGGGGGGGGGGGGGGGGGGGGGGGGGGGGGGGGGGGGGGGGGGGGGGGGGGGGGGGGGGGGGGGGGGGGGGGGGGGGGGGGGGGGGGGGGGGGGGGGGGGGGGGGGGGGGGGGGGGGGGGGGGGGGGGGGGGGGGGGGGGGGGGGGGGGGGGGGGGGGGGGGGGGGGGGGGGGGGGGGGGGGGGGGGGGGGGGGGGGGGGGGGGGGGGGGGGGGGGGGGGGGGGGGGGGGGGGGGGGGGGGGGGGGGGGGGGGGGGGGGGGGGGGGGGGGGGGGGGGGGGGGGGGGGGGGGGGGGGGGGGGGGGGGGGGGGGGGGGGGGGGGGGGGGGGGGGGGGGGGGGGGGGGGGGGGGGGGGGGGGGGGGGGGGGGGGGGGGGGGGGGGGGGGGGGGGGGGGGGGGGGGGGGGGGGGGGGGGGGGGGGGGGGGGGGGGGGGGGGGGGGGGGGGGGGGGGGGGGGGGGGGGGGGGGGGGGGGGGGGGGGGGGGGGGGGGGGGGGGGGGGGGGGGGGGGGGGGGGGGGGGGGGGGGGGGGGGGGGGGGGGGGGGGGGGGGGGGGGGGGGGGGGGGGGGGGGGGGGGGGGGGGGGGGGGGGGGGGGGGGGGGGGGGGGGGGGGGGGGGGGGGGGGGGGGGGGGGGGGGGGGGGGGGGGGGGGGGGGGGGGGGGGGGGGGGGGGGGGGGGGGGGGGGGGGGGGGGGGGGGGGGGGGGGGGGGGGGGGGGGGGGGGGGGGGGGGGGGGGGGGGGGGGGGGGGGGGGGGGGGGGGGGGGGGGGGGGGGGGGGGGGGGGGGGGGGGGGGGGGGGGGGGGGGGGGGGGGGGGGGGGGGGGGGGGGGGGGGGGGGGGGGGGGGGGGGGGGGGGGGGGGGGGGGGGGGGGGGGGGGGGGGGGGGGGGGGGGGGGGGGGGGGGGGGGGGGGGGGGGGCCATGGTCAGGAAACCGTAACCATCTATTGATCAACGAGCTAGTCAACTAGAGGATTACTAGGGACATGGTGTTGTCTATGTATGGGCAACCCTAGACCTCAACTATATATAGGGGGGGAGGGTGCTGCGCCCCCTCTAGGGTTCCCACCCCAAGGGGTGGCGGCCAGCCCTAGATCCCATCTAGGGGGGCCGCCAAGGGGAGGAGAGGGGGGGCGCCACCAGGGTGGGCCTTAAGGCCCAACTGGACCTATGGTTTGCCCCCTCCCACTCTCCCATGCGCCTTGGGCCTTGGTGGGGGGGGCGCACCAGCCCACCTGGGGCTGGTCCCCTCCCACACTTGGCCCACGCAGCCTTCTGGGGCTGGTGGCCCCACTTGGTGGACCCCCGGGACCCTCCCGGTGGTCCCGGTACATTACCGATATCACCCGAAACTTTTCCAGTGACCAAAACAGGACTTCCCATATATAAATCTTTACCTCCGGACCATTCCGGAACTCCTCGTGACGTCCGGGATCTCATCTGGGACTCCGAACAACATTCGGTAACCACATATATCTATTCCCTATAACCCTAGCGTCATCGAACCTTAAGTGTGTAGACCCTACGGGTTCGGGAACCATGCAAACATGACCGAGACGTTCTCCGTTCAATAACCAACAGCGGGATATGGATACCCATGTTGGCTCCCACATGTTCCACGATGATCTCATCGGATGAACCACGATGTCGGGGATTCAATCATTCCCTTATACAATTCCCTTTGTCTATCGGTATGCTACTTGCCCGAGATTCGATCATCGGTATCCCGATACCTTGTTCAATGTCGTTACCGGCAAGTCTCTTTACTCGTTCCGTAACTCACATCATCCCGTGATCAACTCCTTGGTCACATTGTGCACATTATGATGATATCCTACCGAGTGGGCCCAGAGATACCTCTCCGTTTACATGGAGTGACAAATCCCAGTCTCAATTCGTGCCAACCCAACAGACCCCCCCCCCCCCCCCCCCCCCCCCCCCCCCCCCCCCCCCCCCCCCCCCCCCCCCCCCCCCCCCCCCCCCCCCCCCCCCCCCCCCCCCCCCCCCCCCCCCCCCCCCCCCCCCCCCCCCCCCCCCCCCCCCCCCCCCCCCCCCCCCCCCCCCCCCCCCCCCCCCCCCCCCCCCCCCCCCCCCCCCCCCCCCCCCCCCCCCCCCCCCCCCCCCCCCCCCCCCCCCCCCCCCCCCCCCCCCCCCCCCCCCCCCCCCCCCCCCCCCCCCCCCCCCCCCCCCCCCCCCCCCCCCCCCCCCCCCCCCCCCCCCCCCCCCCCCCCCCCCCCCCCCCCCCCCCCCCCCCCCCCCCCCCCCCCCCCCCCCCCCCCCCCCCCCCCCCCCCCCCCCCCCCCCCCCCCCCCCCCCCCCCCCCCCCCCCCCCCCCCCCCCCCCCCCCCCCCCCCCCCCCCCCCCCCCCCCCCCCCCCCCCCCCCCCCCCCCCCCCCCCCCCCCCCCCCCCCCCCCCCCCCCCCCCCCCCCCCCCCCCCCCCCCCCCCCCCCCCCCCCCCCCCCCCCCCCCCCCCCCCCCCCCCCCCCCCCCCCCCCCCCCCCCCCCCCCCCCCCCCCCCCCCCCCCCCCCCCCCCCCCCCCCCCCCCCCCCCCCCCCCCCCCCCCCCCCCCCCCCCCCCCCCCCCCCCCCCCCCCCCCCCCCCCCCCCCCCCCCCCCCCCCCCCCCCCCCCCCCCCCCCCCCCCCCCCCCCCCCCCCCCCCCCCCCCCCCCCCCCCCCCCCCCCCCCCCCCCCCCCCCCCCCCCCCCCCCCCCCCCCCCCCCCCCCCCCCCCCCCCCCCCCCCCCCCCCCCCCCCCCCCCCCCCCCCCCCCCCCCCCCCCCCCCCCCCCCCCCCCCCCCCCCCCCCCCCCCCCC
Organism: Thinopyrum obtusiflorum; assembly: GCA_036873465.1. Classification (NCBI taxonomy): domain Eukaryota; kingdom Viridiplantae; phylum Streptophyta; class Magnoliopsida; order Poales; family Poaceae; genus Thinopyrum; species Thinopyrum obtusiflorum. Next base: position 18,169 of record JAAAWM010010316.1, on the reverse strand, counting down.
CCCCCCCCCCCCCCCCCCCCCCCCCCCCCCCCCCCCCCCCCCCCCCCCCCCCCCCCCCCCCCCCCCCCCCCCCCCCCCCCCCCCCCCCCCCCCCCCCCCCCCCCCCCCCCCCCCCCCCCCCCCCCCCCCCCCCCCCCCCCCCCCCCCCCCCCCCCCCCCCCCCCCCCCCCCCCCCCCCCCCCCCCCCCCCCCCCCCCCCCCCCCCCCCCCCCCCCCCCCCCCCCCCCCCCCCCCCCCCCCCCCCCCCCCCCCCCCCCCCCCCCCCCCCCCCCCCCCCCCCCCCCCCCCCCCCCCCCCCCCCCCCCCCCCCCCCCCCCCCCCCCCCCCCCCCCCCCCCCCCCCCCCCCCCCCCCCCCCCCCCCCCCCCCCCCCCCCCCCCCCCCCCCCCCCCCCCCCCCCCCCCCCCCCCCCCCCCCCCCCCCCCCCCCCCCCCCCCCCCCCCCCCCCCCCCCCCCCCCCCCCCCCCCCCCCCCCCCCCCCCCCCCCCCCCCCCCCCCCCCCCCCCCCCCCCCCCCCCCCCCCCCCCCCCCCCCCCCCCCCCCCCCCCCCCCCCCCCCCCCCCCCCCCCCCCCCCCCCCCCCCCCCCCCCCCCCCCCCCCCCCCCCCCCCCCCCCCCCCCCCCCCCCCCCCCCCCCCCCCCCCCCCCCCCCCCCCCCCCCCCCCCCCCCCCCCCCCCCCCCCCCCCCCCCCCCCCCCCCCCCCCCCCCCCCCCCCCCCCCCCCCCCCCCCCCCCCCCCCCCCCCCCCCCCCCCCCCCCCCCCCCCCCCCCCCCCCCCCCCCCCCCCCCCCCCCCCCCCCCCCCCCCCCCCCCCCCCCCCCCCCCCCCCCCCCCCCCCCCCCCCCCCCCCCCCCCCCCCCCCCCCCCCCCCCCCCCCCCCCCCCCCCCCCCCCCCCCCCCCCCCCCCCCCCCCCCCCCCCCCCCCCCCCCCCCCCCCCCCCCCCCCCCCCCCCCCCCCCCCCCCCCCCCCCCCCCCCCCCCCCCCCCCCCCCCCCCCCCCCCCCCCCCCCCCCCCCCCCCCCCCCCCCCCCCCCCCCCCCCCCCCCCCCCCCCCCCCCCCCCCCCCCCCCCCCCCCCCCCCCCCCCCCCCCCCCCCCCCCCCCCCCCCCCCCCCCCCCCCCCCCCCCCCCCCCCCCCCCCCCCCCCCCCCCCCCCCCCCCCCCCCCCCCCCCCCCCCCCCCCCCCCCCCCCCCCCCCCCCCCCCCCCCCCCCCCCCCCCCCCCCCCCCCCCCCCCCCCCCCCCCCCCCCCCCCCCCCCCCCCCCCCCCCCCCCCCCCCCCCCCCCCCCCCCCCCCCCCCCCCCCCCCCCCCCCCCCCCCCCCCCCCCCCCCCCCCCCCCCCCCCCCCCCCCCCCCCCCCCCCCCCCCCCCCCCCCCCCCCCCCCCCCCCCCCCCCCCCCCCCCCCCCCCCCCCCCCCCCCCCCCCCCCCCCCCCCCCCCCCCCCCCCCCCCCCCCCCCCCCCCCCCCCCCCCCCCCCCCCCCCCCCCCCCCCCCCCCCCCCCCCCCCCCCCCCCCCCCCCCCCCCCCCCCCCCCCCCCCCCCCCCCCCCCCCCCCCCCCCCCCCCCCCCCCCCCCCCCCCCCCCCCCCCCCCCCCCCCCCCCCCCCCCCCCCCCCCCCCCCCCCCCCCCCCCCCCCCCCCCCCCCCCCCCCCCCCCCCCCCCCCCCCCCCCCCCCCCCCCCCCCCCCCCCCCCCCCCCCCCCCCCCCCCCCCCCCCCCCCCCCCCCCCCCCCCCCCCCCCCCCCCCCCCCCCCCCCCCCCCCCCCCCCCCCCCCCCCCCCCCCCCCCCCCCCCCCCCCCCCCCCCCCCCCCCCCCCCCCCCCCCCCCCCCCCCCCCCCCCCCCCCCCCCCCCCCCCCCCCCCCCCCCCCCCCCCCCCCCCCCCCCCCCCCCCCCCCCCCCCCCCCCCCCCCCCCCCCCCCCCCCCCCCCCCCCCCCCCCCCCCCCCCCCCCCCCCCCCCCCCCCCCCCCCCCCCCCCCCCCCCCCCCCCCCCCCCCCCCCCCCCCCCCCCCCCCCCCCCCCCCCCCCCCCCCCCCCCCCCCCCCCCCCCCCCCCCCCCCCCCCCCCCCCCCCCCCCCCCCCCCCCCCCCCCCCCCCCCCCCCCCCCCCCCCCCCCCCCCCCCCCCCCCCCCCCCCCCCCCCCCCCCCCCCCCCCCCCCCCCCCCCCCCCCCCCCCCCCCCCCCCCCCCCCCCCCCCCCCCCCCCCCCCCCCCCCCCCCCCCCCCCCCCCCCCCCCCCCCCCCCCCCCCCCCCCCCCCCCCCCCCCCCCCCCCCCCCCCCCCCCCCCCCCCCCCCCCCCCCCCCCCCCCCCCCCCCCCCCCCCCCCCCCCCCCCCCCCCCCCCCCCCCCCCCCCCCCCCCCCCCCCCCCCCCCCCCCCCCCCCCCCCCCCCCCCCCCCCCCCCCCCCCCCCCCCCCCCCCCCCCCCCCCCCCCCCCCCCCCCCCCCCCCCCCCCCCCCCCCCCCCCCCCCCCCCCCCCCCCCCCCCCCCCCCCCCCCCCCCCCCCCCCCCCCCCCCCCCCCCCCCCCCCCCCCCCCCCCCCCCCCCCCCCCCCCCCCCCCCCCCCCCCCCCCCCCCCCCCCCCCCCCCCCCCCCCCCCCCCCCCCCCCCCGATCTTCACCTCCGGACCATTCCGGAGCTCCTTGTCATGTCCGGGATCTCATCCGGGACTCCGAACAACCTTCGGTAACCACATTCCTTTTCCCATAACAACTCTAGCGTCACCGAAACTTAAGTGTGTAGACCCTACGGGTTCGGGAACCATGCAGACATGACCGAGACACCACTCCGGCCAATAACCAATAGCGGGATCTGGATACCCATATTGGCTCCCACATGTTCCACGATGATCTCATCGGATGAACCACGATGTCGGGGATTCAATCAATCCCGTATTCAATTCCCTTTGTCTATCGGTATGTTACTTGCCCGAGATTCGATCGTCGGTATCCCCATACCTCGTTCAATCTTGTTACCGGCAAGTCTCTTTACTCGTTCCGTAACGCATGATCCCGTGGCTAACTCATTAGTCACATTGAGCTCATTATGATGATGCATTACCGAGTGGGCCCAGAGATACCTCTCCATCATACGGAGTGACAAATCCTAGTCTCGATTCGTGCCAACCCAACAGACACTTTCGGAGATACCTATAGTGCACCTTTATAGCCACCCAGTTACGTTGTGACGTTTGGTACACCCAAAGCATTCCTACGCATCACGTGGTGCTTCGGAACAACGAACCTTCGCAACGGTGCACAGTTAGGGGGAACACTTTCTTGAAATTTTAGTGAGGGATCATCTTATTTATGCTACCGTTGTTCTAAGCAAGTAAGATGTAAACATGACAAACATCACATGCAAATCATAAAGTGACATGATATGGCCAATATCATCTTGTGCCTTTTGATCTCCATCTTCGAGGCGCGGCATGATCACCTTCGTCACCGGCATGACACCATGATCTCCATCATCATGATCTCCATGATTGTGTCTTCATGAAGTTGTCTCGCCAACTATTACTTCGGGGGGGGGGGGGGGGGGGGGGGGGGGGGGGGGGGGGGGGGGGGGGGGGGGGGGGGGGGGGGGGGGGGGGGGGGGGGGGGGGGGGGGGGGGGGGGGGGGGGGGGGGGGGGGGGGGGGGGGGGGGGGGGGGGGGGGGGGGGGGGGGGGGGGGGGGGGGGGGGGGGGGGGGGGGGGGGGGGGGGGGGGGGGGGGGGGGGGGGGGGGGGGGGGGGGGGGGGGGGGGGGGGGGGGGGGGGGGGGGGGGGGGGGGGGGGGGGGGGGGGGGGGGGGGGGGGGGGGGGGGGGGGGGGGGGGGGGGGGGGGGGGGGGGGGGGGGGGGGGGGGGGGGGGGGGGGGGGGGGGGGGGGGGGGGGGGGGGGGGGGGGGGGGGGGGGGGGGGGGGGGGGGGGGGGGGGGGGGGGGGGGGGGGGGGGGGGGGGGGGGGGGGGGGGGGGGGGGGGGGGGGGGGGGGGGGGGGGGGGGGGGGGGGGGGGGGGGGGGGGGGGGGGGGGGGGGGGGGGGGGGGGGGGGGGGGGGGGGGGGGGGGGGGGGGGGGGGGGGGGGGGGGGGGGGGGGGGGGGGGGGGGGGGGGGGGGGGGGGGGGGGGGGGGGGGGGGGGGGGGGGGGGGGGGGGGGGGGGGGGGGGGGGGGGGGGGGGGGGGGGGGGGGGGGGGGGGGGGGGGGGGGGGGGGGGGGGGGGGGGGGGGGGGGGGGGGGGGGGGGGGGGGGGGGGGGGGGGGGGGGGGGGGGGGGGGGGGGGGGGGGGGGGGGGGGGGGGGGGGGGGGGGGGGGGGGGGGGGGGGGGGGGGGGGGGGGGGGGGGGGGGGGGGGGGGGGGGGGGGGGGGGGGGGGGGGGGGGGGGGGGGGGGGGGGGGGGGGGGGGGGGGGGGGGGGGGGGGGGGGGGGGGGGGGGGGGGGGGGGGGGGGGGGGGGGGGGGGGGGGGGGGGGGGGGGGGGGGGGGGGGGGGGGGGGGGGGGGGGGGGGGGGGGGGGGGGGGGGGGGGGGGGGGGGGGGGGGGGGGGGGGGGGGGGGGGGGGGGGGGGGGGGGGGGGGGGGGGGGGGGGGGGGGGGGGGGGGGGGGGGGGGGGGGGGGGGGGGGGGGGGGGGGGGGGGGGGGGGGGGGGGGGGGGGGGGGGGGGGGGGGGGGGGGGGGGGGGGGGGGGGGGGGGGGGGGGGGGGGGGGGGGGGGGGGGGGGGGGGGGGGGGGGGGGGGGGGGGGGGGGGGGGGGGGGGGGGGGGGGGGGGGGGGGGGGGGGGGGGGGGGGGGGGGGGGGGGGGGGGGGGGGGGGGGGGGGGGGGGGGGGGGGGGGGGGGGGGGGGGGGGGGGGGGGGGGGGGGGGGGGGGGGGGGGGGGGGGGGGGGGGGGGGGGGGGGGGGGGGGGGGGGGGGGGGGGGGGGGGGGGGGGGGGGGGGGGGGGGGGGGGGGGGGGGGGGGGGGGGGGGGGGGGGGGGGGGGGGGGGGGGGGGGGGGGGGGGGGGGGGGGGGGGGGGGGGGGGGGGGGGGGGGGGGGGGGGGGGGGGGGGGGGGGGGGGGGGGGGGGGGGGGGGGGGGGGGGGGGGGGGGGGGGGGGGGGGGGGGGGGGGGGGGGGGGGGGGGGGGGGGGGGGGGGGGGGGGGGGGGGGGGGGGGGGGGGGGGGGGGGGGGGGGGGGGGGGGGGGGGGGGGGGGGGGGGGGGGGGGGGGGGGGGGGGGGGGGGGGGGGGGGGGGGGGGGGGGGGGGGGGGGGGGGGGGGGGGGGGGGGGGGGGGGGGGGGGGGGGGGGGGGGGGGGGGGGGGGGGGGGGGGGGGGGGGGGGGGGGGGGGGGGGGGGGGGGGGGGGGGGGGGGGGGGGGGGGGGGGGGGGGGGGGGGGGGGGGGGGGGGGGGGGGGGGGGGGGGGGGGGGGGGGGGGGGGGGGGGGGGGGGGGGGGGGGGGGGGGGGGGGGGGGGGGGGGGGGGGGGGGGGGGGGGGGGGGGGGGGGGGGGGGGGGGGGGGGGGGGGGGGGGGGGGGGGGGGGGGGGGGGGGGGGGGGGGGGGGGGGGGGGGGGGGGGGGGGGGGGGGGGGGGGGGGGGGGGGGGGGGGGGGGGGGGGGGGGGGGGGGGGGGGGGGGGGGGGGGGGGGGGGGGGGGGGGGGGGGGGGGGGGGGGGGGGGGGGGGGGGGGGGGGGGGGGGGGGGGGGGGGGGGGGGGGGGGGGGGGGGGGGGGGGGGGGGGGGGGGGGGGGGGGGGGGGGGGGGGGGGGGGGGGGGGGGGGGGGGGGGGGGGGGGGGGGGGGGGGGGGGGGGGGGGGGGGGGGGGGGGGGGGGGGGGGGGGGGGGGGGGGGGGGGGGGGGGGGGGGGGGGGGGGGGGGGGGGGGGGGGGGGGGGGGGGGGGGGGGGGGGGGGGGGGGGGGGGGGGGGGGGGGGGGGGGGGGGGGGGGGGGGGGGGGGGGGGGGGGGGGGGGGGGGGGGGGGGGGGGGGGGGGGGGGGGGGGGGGGGGGGGGGGGGGGGGGGGGGGGGGGGGGGGGGGGGGGGGGGGGGGGGGGGGGGGGGGGGGGGGGGGGGGGGGGGGGGGGGGGGGGGGGGGGGGGGGGGGGGGGGGGGGGGGGGGGGGGGGGGGGGGGGGGGGGGGGGGGGGGGGGGGGGGGGGGGGGGGGGGGGGGGGGGGGGGGGGGGGGGGGGGGGGGGGGGGGGGGGGGGGGGGGGGGGGGGGGGGGGGGGGGGGGGGGGGGGGGGGGGGGGGGGGGGGGGGGGGGGGGGGGGGGGGGGGGGGGGGGGGGGGGGGGGGGGGGGGGGGGGGGGGGGGGGGGGGGGGGGGGGGGGGGGGGGGGGGGGGGGGGGGGGGGGGGGGGGGGGGGGGGGGGGGGGGGGGGGGGGGGGGGGGGGGGGGGGGGGGGGGGGGGGGGGGGGGGGGGGGGGGGGGGGGGGGGGGGGGGGGGGGGGGGGGGGGGGGGGGGGGGGGGGGGGGGGGGGGGGGGGGGGGGGGGGGGGGGGGGGGGGGGGGGGGGGGGGGGGGGGGGGGGGGGGGGGGGGGGGGGGGGGGGGGGGGGGGGGGGGGGGGGGGGGGGGGGGGGGGGGGGGGGGGGGGGGGGGGGGGGGGGGGGGGGGGGGGGGGGGGGGGGGGGGGGGGGGGGGGGGGGGGGGGGGGGGGGGGGGGGGGGGGGGGGGGGGGGGGGGGGGGGGGGGGGGGGGGGGGGGGGGGGGGGGGGGGGGGGGGGGGGGGGGGGGGGGGGGGGGGGGGGGGGGGGGGGGGGGGGGGGGGGGGGGGGGGGGGGGGGGGGGGGGGGGGGGGGGGGGGGGGGGGGGGGGGGGGGGGGGGGGGGGGGGGGGGGGGGGGGGGGGGGGGGGGGGGGGGGGGGGGGGGGGGGGGGGGGGGGGGGGGGGGGGGGGGGGGGGGGGGGGGGGGGGGGGGGGGGGGGGGGGGGGGGGGGGGGGGGGGGGGGGGGGGGGGGGGGGGGGGGGGGGGGGGGGGGGGGGGGGGGGGGGGGGGGGGGGGGGGGGGGGGGGGGGGGGGGGGGGGGGGGGGGGGGGGGGGGGGGGGGGGGGGGGGGGGGGGGGGGGGGGGGGGGGGGGGGGGGGGGGGGGGGGGGGGGGGGGGGGGGGGGGGGGGGGGGGGGGGGGGGGGGGGGGGGGGGGGGGGGGGGGGGGGGGGGGGGGGGGGGGGGGGGGGGGGGGGGGGGGGGGGGGGGGGGGGGGGGGGGGGGGGGGGGGGGGGGGGGGGGGGGGGGGGGGGGGGGGGGGGGGGGGGGGGGGGGGGGGGGGGGGGGGGGGGGGGGGGGGGGGGGGGGGGGGGGGGGGGGGGGGGGGGGGGGGGGGGGGGGGGGGGGGGGGGGGGGGGGGGGGGGGGGGGGGGGGGGGGGGGGGGGGGGGGGGGGGGGGGGGGGGGGGGGGGGGGGGGGGGGGGGGGGGGGGGGGGGGGGGGGGGGGGGGGGGGGGGGGGGGGGGGGGGGGGGGGGGGGGGGGGGGGGGGGGGGGGGGGGGGGGGGGGGGGGGGGGGGGGGGGGGGGGGGGGGGGGGGGGGGGGGGGGGGGGGGGGGGGGGGGGGGGGGGGGGGGGGGGGGGGGGGGGGGGGGGGGGGGGGGGGGGGGGGGGGGGGGGGGGGGGGGGGGGGGGGGGGGGGGGGGGGGGGGGGGGGGGGGGGGGGGGGGGGGGGGGGGGGGGGGGGGGGGGGGGGGGGGGGGGGGGGGGGGGGGGGGGGGGGGGGGGGGGGGGGGGGGGGGGGGGGGGGGGGGGGGGGGGGGGGGGGGGGGGGGGGGGGGGGGGGGGGGGGGGGGGGGGGGGGGGGGGGGGGGGGGGGGGGGGGGGGGGGGGGGGGGGGGGGGGGGGGGGGGGGGGGGGGGGGGGGGGGGGGGGGGGGGGGGGGGGGGGGGGGGGGGGGGGGGGGGGGGGGGGGGGGGGGGGGGGGGGGGGGGGGGGGGGGGGGGGGGGGGGGGGGGGGGGGGGGGGGGGGGGGGGGGGGGGGGGGGGGGGGGGGGGGGGGGGGGGGGGGGGGGGGGGGGGGGGGGGGGGGGGGGGGGGGGGGGGGGGGGGGGGGGGGGGGGGGGGGGGGGGGGGGGGGGGGGGGGGGGGGGGGGGGGGGGGGGGGGGGGGGGGGGGGGGGGGGGGGGGGGGGGGGGGGGGGGGGGGGGGGGGGGGGGGGGGGGGGGGGGGGGGGGGGGGGGGGGGGGGGGGGGGGGGGGGGGGGGGGGGGGGGGGGGGGGGGGGGGGGGGGGGGGGGGGGGGGGGGGGGGGGGGGGGGGGGGGGGGGGGGGGGGGGGGGGGGGGGGGGGGGGGGGGGGGGGGGGGGGGGGGGGGGGGGGGGGGGGGGGGGGGGGGGGGGGGGGGGGGGGGGGGGGGGGGGGGGGGGGGGGGGGGGGGGGGGGGGGGGGGGGGGGGGGGGGGGGGGGGGGGGGGGGGGGGGGGGGGGGGGGGGGGGGGGGGGGGGGGGGGGGGGGGGGGGGGGGGGGGGGGGGGGGGGGGGGGGGGGGGGGGGGGGGGGGGGGGGGGGGGGGGGGGGGGGGGGGGGGGGGGGGGGGGGGGGGGGGGGGGGGGGGGGGGGGGGGGGGGGGGGGGGGGGGGGGGGGGGGGGGGGGGGGGGGGGGGGGGGGGGGGGGGGGGGGGGGGGGGGGGGGGGGGGGGGGGGGGGGGGGGGGGGGGGGGGGGGGGGGGGGGGGGGGGGGGGGGGGGGGGGGGGGGGGGGGGGGGGGGGGGGGGGGGGGGGGGGGGGGGGGGGGGGGGGGGGGGGGGGGGGGGGGGGGGGGGGGGGGGGGGGGGGGGGGGGGGGGGGGGGGGGGGGGGGGGGGGGGGGGGGGGGGGGGGGGGGGGGGGGGGGGGGGGGGGGGGGGGGGGGGGGGGGGGGGGGGGGGGGGGGGGGGGGGGGGGGGGGGGGGGGGGGGGGGGGGGGGGGGGGGGGGGGGGGGGGGGGGGGGGGGGGGGGGGGGGGGGGGGGGGGGGGGGGGGGGGGGGGGGGGGGGGGGGGGGGGGGGGGGGGGGGGGGGGGGGGGGGGGGGGGGGGGGGGGGGGGGGGGGGGGGGGGGGGGGGGGGGGGGGGGGGGGGGGGGGGGGGGGGGGGGGGGGGGGGGGGGGGGGGGGGGGGGGGGGGGGGGGGGGGGGGGGGGGGGGGGGGGGGGGGGGGGGGGGGGGGGGGGGGGGGGGGGGGGGGGGGGGGGGGGGGGGGGGGGGGGGGGGGGGGGGGGGGGGGGGGGGGGGGGGGGGGGGGGGGGGGGGGGGGGGGGGGGGGGGGGGGGGGGGGGGGGGGGGGGGGGGGGGGGGGGGGGGGGGGGGGGGGGGGGGGGGGGGGGGGGGGGGGGGGGGGGGGGGGGGGGGGGGGGGGGGGGGGGGGGGGGGGGGGGGGGGGGGGGGGGGGGGGGGGGGGGGGGGGGGGGGGGGGGGGGGGGGGGGGGGGGGGGGGGGGGGGGGGGGGGGGGGGGGGGGGGGGGGGGGGGGGGGGGGGGGGGGGGGGGGGGGGGGGGGGGGGGGGGGGGGGGGGGGGGGGGGGGGGGGGGGGGGGGGGGGGGGGGGGGGGGGGGGGGGGGGGGGGGGGGGGGGGGGGGGGGGGGGGGGGGGGGGGGGGGGGGGGGGGGGGGGGGGGGGGGGGGGGGGGGGGGGGGGGGGGGGGGGGGGGGGGGGGGGGGGGGGGGGGGGGGGGGGGGGGGGGGGGGGGGGGGGGGGGGGGGGGGGGGGGGGGGGGGGGGGGGGGGGGGGGGGGGGGGGGGGGGGGGGGGGGGGGGGGGGGGGGGGGGGGGGGGGGGGGGGGGGGGGGGGGGGGGGGGGGGGGGGGGGGGGGGGGGGGGGGGGGGGGGGGGGGGGGGGGGGGGGGGGGGGGGGGGGGGGGGGGGGGGGGGGGGGGGGGGGGGGGGGGGGGGGGGGGGGGGGGGGGGGGGGGGGGGGGGGGGGGGGGGGGGGGGGGGGGGGGGGGGGGGGGGGGGGGGGGGGGGGGGGGGGGGGGGGGGGGGGGGGGGGGGGGGGGGGGGGGGGGGGGGGGGGGGGGGGGGGGGGGGGGGGGGGGGGGGGGGGGGGGGGGGGGGGGGGGGGGGGGGGGGGGGGGGGGGGGGGGGGGGGGGGGGGGGGGGGGGGGGGGGGGGGGGGGGGGGGGGGGGGGGGGGGGGGGGGGGGGGGGGGGGGGGGGGGGGGGGGGGGGGGGGGGGGGGGGGGGGGGGGGGGGGGGGGGGGGGGGGGGGGGGGGGGGGGGGGGGGGGGGGGGGGGGGGGGGGGGGGGGGGGGGGGGGGGGGGGGGGGGGGGGGGGGGGGGGGGGGGGGGGGGGGGGGGGGGGGGGGGGGGGGGGGGGGGGGGGGGGGGGGGGGGGGGGGGGGGGGGGGGGGGGGGGGGGGGGGGGGGGGGGGGGGGGGGGGGGGGGGGGGGGGGGGGGGGGGGGGGGGGGGGGGGGGGGGGGGGGGGGGGGGGGGGGGGGGGGGGGGGGGGGGGGGGGGGGGGGGGGGGGGGGGGGGGGGGGGGGGGGGGGGGGGGGGGGGGGGGGGGGGGGGGGGGGGGGGGGGGGGGGGGGGGGGGGGGGGGGGGGGGGGGGGGGGGGGGGGGGGGGGGGGGGGGGGGGGGGGGGCCGCCGCTGCGGCGGCATCGTCGGTGAGGCTATGCCTGCTCGTAGGCAACGCATTAGTCTTGCATTTGGATTTTGAGAGTTGTCCGCCGGGTTGTTTTGGTGCGGATTGGTTCGAAATTTGGGGTTGCAGCCATTTCGCGCGAGAATTGTAAGGGTGATTTTGAGGTTGAAGCAGTTGCCATTGAAACCTAGATCTAGTCTAGTTTTGGGGTTGAAACTGCAGACTGTGGCGAAATTGGCAGTATGATTGAACGTGAATAAATGTGCGGCAACTAAACTACCTGAAGAAACGTGGTAGTTGCCACAAACGTGTTCTCCCATGTGGCAACAGATTTCCGAAAATGACTGTCATAGTTGCCACCCCAAAACGAGGTGGCAACTAATTTCATTGAACTCCTGTGGCAGTTGCCACACGCATGCTCTTCCCATGTGGCAAATTTTAATTCTGCTGAACTTGTACGATAAGTAACCAGAAAAAATATGCTTTCTGAATGTGGCAACTATGGCAGTATGACCGAACGTGAACAGGTGTGTGGCAACTAAACTACATGAACAAATGTGGCAGTTGCCACAAATGTGTTCTCTTCTGCGGCAACATATTTTCTGAAACTGACTGTCATAGTTGCCACAAATGTGTTCAAGCTCACACACAAGGGGGGCAACTAAAATTTACTGAATGAATGAGATAGTTGCCACATACACGCTCTTGAACGAGGCAAACTGATTTTTTACTGAATTTACATAATAGTAACCTCAAACATTCTTTTTCATTTGGGGGGGGGGGGGGGGGGGGGGGGGGGGGGGGGGGGGGGGGGGGGGGGGGGGGGGGGGGGGGGGGGGGGGGGGGGGGGGGGGGGGGGGGGGGGGGGGGGGGGGGGGGGGGGGGGGGGGGGGGGGGGGGGGGGGGGGGGGGGGGGGGGGGGGGGGGGGGGGGGGGGGGGGGGGGGGGGGGGGGGGGGGGGGGGGGGGGGGGGGGGGGGGGGGGGGGGGGGGGGGGGGGGGGGGGGGGGGGGGGGGGGGGGGGGGGGGGGGGGGGGGGGGGGGGGGGGGGGGGGGGGGGGGGGGGGGGGGGGGGGGGGGGGGGGGGGGGGGGGGGGGGGGGGGGGGGGGGGGGGGGGGGGGGGGGGGGGGGGGGGGGGGGGGGGGGGGGGGGGGGGGGGGGGGGGGGGGGGGGGGGGGGGGGGGGGGGGGGGGGGGGGGGGGGGGGGGGGGGGGGGGGGGGGGGGGGGGGGGGGGGGGGGGGGGGGGGGGGGGGGGGGGCCTCCTCCTGATTTATGTTATTTGTTGGCAGCTAGATCTTTTTTATAGTCGTCCATCATGAACTAAATTTTCATAACATTGCAAAAACATGGCAACAGCTCAACACTTTTGTGTTTGTTTTTTGCAGAAGAAGAAACGTATTCGCAACAGAGCCTCCCAGGAACGTCTGACCGTGTTGATTGACAAATTCACTGACGATCAAAAGGGAGCTGCTGCTGAGATGGGTATGCAGGTTCTGATGGATGTCCGGTGTACGAACCTTGTCAACCCGGTATGCGACTGGCTTGGTGAGATATACGATCCCGCCTCCAGGGAATTCGTGATCCCGGGACGGGGAAGACTTCCATTGAATGAGGAATCCGTGTTCTGCACTTTGGGTGTGCCTCGGGGACATATCAAAGTCCCGTACGAGGTTAATAATGAGATCGAGGAAGAGCTGTTCGCCCGTTTGTTTCCTGGGTTGGAGGCAATGCCGAACACGTCTGTACTGGCAGATTCTCTGCAGGACATGACGACGCACGGAGAAGTTTTCAAGATGAAGCTACTCATGTACCTCATCTCAGCTGTTTTCGCGCCGACCACTTCTCTTCGCCCAAGCAACAAATGTTTCCCCATCCTGGTGAATGATCCATGCTTGCTACTGCCAGTGTTTTCGTTGCGTTTCTTCCGTTTTGATTTCTGACGCGGCAAACTTTTTTGCCCTGAAATTTTGTGTGGTGCAGGCGAATCTGAAAAACGTGAAGAGTATGAACTGGTGTAAGTTTATTGCCGACTTTCTCCACGATGCTTTCAAAAACAAGATGTACCAGAAGGGTTGTCGTCTGCACTTAATGGTATTTATTTTCACCAGATCTCTGTGTGAACTCTTTGTTTATAACGTACTTTTATTTCATGCATGACAATCTGGTCATAACAAGATGGCAACTGCCATAGTGACAATGTGGCAACTGCCATAATGACAACGTGGCAACTGTCATACTGACAATGTGGCAACTACCTTCATATTAGCATGGCAACTGCTATCACAGTAGGATGACAACTGCCATCACACTTTGATGGCAACTAACACATACATATTATCGTTGGATCATACATTATCCTGCTCTTTTTTTTCTGAACTACAGGGGGGGGGGGGGGGGGGGGGGGGGGGGGGGGGGGGGGGGGGGGGGGGGGGGGGGGGGGGGGGGGGGGGGGGGGGGGGGGGGGGGGGGGGGGGGGGGGGGGGGGGGGGGGGGGGGGGGGGGGGGGGGGGGGGGGGGGGGGGGGGGGGGGGGGGGGGGGGGGGGGGGGGGGGGGGGGGGGGGGGGGGGGGGGGGGGGGGGGGGGGGGGGGGGGGGGGGGGGGGGGGGGGGGGGGGGGGGGGGGGGGGGGGGGGGGGGGGGGGGGGGGGGGGGGGGGGGGGGGGGGGGGGGGGGGGGGGGGGGGGGGGGGGGGGGGGGGGGGGGGGGGGGGGGGGGGGGGGGGGGGGGGGGGGGGGGGGGGGGGGGGGGGGGGGGGGGGGGGGGGGGGGGGGGGGGGGGGGGGGGGGGGGGGGGGGGGGGGGGGGGGGGGGGGGGGGGGGGGGGGGGGGGGGGGGGGGGGGGGGGGGGGGGGGGGGGGGGGGGGGGGGGGGGGGGGGGGGGGGGGGGGGGGGGGGGGGGGGGGGGGGGGGGGGGGGGGGGGGGGGGGGGGGGGGGGGGGGGGGGGGGGGGGGGGGGGGGGGGGGGGGGGGGGGGGGGGGGGGGGGGGGGGGGGGGGGGGGGGGGGGGGGGGGGGGGGGGGGGGGGGGGGGGGGGGGGGGGGGGGGGGGGGGGGGGGGGGGGGGGGGGGGGGGGGGGGGGGGGGGGGGGGGGGGGGGGGGGGGGGGGGGGGGGGGGGGGGGGGGGGGGGGGGGGGGGGGGGGGGGGGGGGGGGGGGGGGGGGGGGGGGGGGGGGGGGGGGGGGGGGGGGGGGGGGGGGGGGGGGGGGGGGGGGGGGGGGGGGGGGGGGGGGGGGGGGGGGGGGGGGGGGGGGGGGGGGGGGGGGGGGGGGGGGGGGGGGGGGGGGGGGGGGGGGGGGGGGGGGGGGGGGGGGGGGGGGGGGGGGGGGGGGGGGGGGGGGGGGGGGGGGGGGGGGGGGGGGGGGGGGGGGGGGGGGGGGGGGGGGGGGGGGGGGGGGGGGGGGGGGGGGGGGGGGGGGGGGGGGGGGGGGGGGGGGGGGGGGGGGGGGGGGGGGGGGGGGGGGGGGGGGGGGGGGGGGGGGGGGGGGGGGGGGGGGGGGGGGGGGGGGGGGGGGGGGGGGGGGGGGGAATCTCATCCATTTCTTTTGCACTTGTTTTTTGTCAAGCGCGGCAATTAGTTTGTTGTCTGACAATTGCCACCTTCTTTTTTCCTTCCATCTGTTGCGTGCAGTGAGCCGACCGCTGGTGGACGAGCAGCTACGAAGAAACAGGCGCCAACGCCAACCCGTGTTTCTGCTCGCTTGAACAAAGGTGCCCCCATTGCCGGTGACATCCCTTCCACCAGGTCTTCTGCTCGTACGACGACGACCAACACCGGGGATCCTGTCGTGTTGCCTGACCTGAGGAAGGCAGTCAAGAAGTAGGTTTCTCCATGTGCTTTTCATTTGAGATAGCGGTTTTTTTCTTGATTTTTCAATGCAACTGGTCTGCTTTGTCACATGTTCTTCTGTTATCATCCCCCACGAGGCAACTGCGGGGGGGGGGGGGGGGGGGGGGGGGGGGGGGGGGGGGGGGGGGGGGGGGGGGGGGGGGGGGGGGGGGGGGGGGGGGGGGGGGGGGGGGGGGGGGGGGGGGGGGGGGGGGGGGGGGGGGGGGGGGGCTTCTGAGAGTTCATCCCCCACCTAATTTTGAAATTGCATTCCTCACAGATCAGACATTTCTATCATTCCTTTCAATTTGCCTAACTTTGATAACTGCTGCTGTATGGCAACTGCTAACTATGGCACATGGCAACTCATGACCCCCTTACATGGCAACTACCAGCTTTTTCCACTTGTTTTTAGTTTGGGGGGGGGGGGGGGGGGGGGGGGGGGGGGGGGGGGGGGGGGGGGGGGGGGGACGTGATTTTTTTCCTTTGCAGGGTGAAGAAGACTACTACGCGCGGGGCCAAGCATATCAGTAGAGACCCACTCGAACGCCTGCATTCAAAGTTGTCAACAGGTGGCAACTCAGATGTACATGAGGCGCCAGGCGACAATACTGCTGCTGCACCGTCAACTGCTCCCACTAACTCTGATGCAAGTGGCCGACCATCTCCGCCGGCTGCAGATGTGCAGGCTAGAACAACAGGCATCCGTACATCGGGGAGTGACGAGTCGGTATCCGCCAGGACAGCTGAAATATTGCCAACTCTTCTGGCAATGAAGGATGCTGCTGTGAGCCGGGGGGGGGGGGGGGGGGGGGGGGGGGGGGGGGGGGGGGGGGGGGGGGGGGGGGGGGGGGGGGGGGGGGGGGGGGGGGGGGGGGGGGGGGGGGGGGGGGGGGGGGGGGGGGGGGGGGGGGGGGGGGGGGGGGGGGGGGGGGGGGGGGGGGGGGGGGGGGGGGGGGGGGGGGGGGGGGGGGGGGGGGGGGGGGGGGGGGGGGGGGGGGGGGGGGGGGGGGGGGGGGGGGGGGGGGGGGGGGGGGGGGGGGGGGGGGGGGGGGGGGGGGGGGGGGGGGGGGGGGGGGGGGGGGGGGGGGGGGGGGGGGGGGGGGGGGGGGGGGGGGGGGGGGGGGGGGGGGGGGGGGGGGGGGGGGGGGGGGGGGGGGGGGGGGGGGGGGGGGGGGGGGGGGGGGGGGGGGGGGGGGGGGGGGGGGGGGGGGGGGGGGGGGGGGGGGGGGGGGGGGGGGGGGGGGGGGGGGGGGGGGGGGGGGGGGGGGGGGGGGGGGGGGGGGGGGGGGGGGGGGGGGGGGGGGGGGGGGGGGGGGGGGGGGGGGGGGGGGGGGGGGGGGGGGGGGGGGGGGGGGGGGGGGGGGGGGGGGGGGGGGGGGGGGGGGGGGGGGGGGGGGGGGGGGGGGGGGGGGGGGGGGGGGGGGGGGGGGGGGGGGGGGGGGGGGGGGGGGGGGGGGGGGGGGGGGGGGGGGGGGGGGGGGGGGGGGGGGGGGGGGGGGGGGGGGGGGGGGGGGGGGGGGGGGGGGGGGGGGGGGGGGGGGGGGGGGGGGGGGGGGGGGGGGGGGGGGGGGGGGGGGGGGGGGGGGGGGGGGGGGGGGGGGGGGGGGGGGGGGGGGGGGGGGGGGGGGGGGGGGGGGGGGGGGGGGGGGGGGGGGGGGGGGGGGGGGGGGGGGGGGGGGGGGGGGGGGGGGGGGGGGGGGGGGGGGGGGGGGGCTCATCACGCACTTACGATTTTCTTGTATACATGTTTGTAGTTTGACTTTTGTCCCAATCACATTCTTTGGGGGTCCTCACTTGTGACGGCAACTGCCATGTGACGACATGGCAACTGGATTTGATGCACCATGTCACCTACGTTTTTTTCTTGCTGCCATGCTGCGTTTGACATTTGGGCAAGCACGTGGCAACTGAAGTTATTTCAACATGGCAACTGTAGTTGCTGTCACATGGCAAATACAGTTCAGTACACATGGCAACTGGATTTGCCACATCATGCCACCTGCATTTTTTCTACCATGCTGCATTTTTTCATACGGCATTCACATGGCAAGTGGAGCCGACACAACATGGCAACTGCAGTTGCTGTGACATGGTACCTACAGTACAACTAGGTGGCAACTACAGTGCAACTACATGGCAATTGTATTTGCTATGTCATAGCGACTGTAGTTGGACCACCCATGGCAACTGCCCCACTTTTTCTACCTACATATCACATCATGGACCTTTACCTCCTCACAATCCATCTGTTTTTGGATTTTATATGTATCCTAACCCACTTTGGGGGGGGGGGGGGGGGGGGGGGGGGGGGGGGGGGGGGGGGGGGGGGGGGGGGGGGGGGGGGGGGGGGGGGGGGGGGCAGCATTGCAGAGGAGGTCCTCACGAGGGCAAGGGCAATCAAGTTCCAACGTGCCTGCAGATACGGTATCTGAGGATACCATTAGGAGTGCCACTCCTGGTTCTGTGAGGGGGGGGGGGGGGGGGGGGGGGGGGGGGGGGGGGAATTCAGGGCCACTAAGGAACAGACCCAGCTGTACGATATCGTCAAGCGGTTTGGAAATGCGAGGGCCAGCAGCAAGCACATGAAGGAGCTGAAAGCGTAAATGACCACACCCCATAATCTCTCATTTTGCTTTGCTCCTTTTTTACCATTCATCTTCTTCGTACTTGGGGGGGGGGGGGGGGGGGGGGGGGGGGGGGGGGGGGGGGGGGGGGGGGGGGGGGGGGGGGGGGGGGGGGGGGGGGGGGGGGGGGGGGGGGGGGGGGGGGGGGGGGGGGGGGGGGGGGGGGGGGGGGGGGGGGGGGGGGGGGGGGGGGGGGGGGGGGCCAAACGGTAAAATGTCGACGAATGTAGTTGCATGCGGGATCGACTACATCAACAATCACACCGATGTGTGTGCCGACAAGATAATCATGCATTACAGTGTGACCTGCAAAATATGGGATGGTGACTTCCACCACAAAATCCTGAGGAAGAATTTTGCTCAACACGGTGAATTCAAGCTCACACTGAAGAAATATGTGAGTACTCCTTCCCTGTTTGCACTTTGGGGGGGGGGGGGGGGGGGGACTGTTTTTTCACATGGTGTGGTTTTTTGCCATCATCTGCACTTGTGTTTATGTGGCAGATGTTTTCATGTGGCAACAGCTGCCGTGCACACTGTCATCTTGATTTTTGCATCCCGTGCAAACTATGTGACAACTTGATAGTAAAGGGGGGGGGGGGGGGGGGGGTACAATGGACGGCAACTTTCTTTCAACTACTCCCACCCATAATCAAACATTCTACGTGATTCTAATTTTTTTGTCCCTCTGTTGTTCTTTCATGTGAACTTTGTATCTCATTTCTTCACTTTTTTAAATGCAGGTCATGTTCCCCATGTTCCAGGAGCTTGCACCACACGACCGACACGACAAGTGTGGTCACCACTATGCGGTCTGTCTTGACCTGAAGAACCAACGTATCGAGGTGCTTGATTCAATCCGTTCGGAAGCTGATGCAGACCTTACTACGCATGCCGAATTCTTCATCAAGAACCACAAAGAGACTTGGAACCGTCACTACGAACATTCAAAGGTCCAGATCAGGCATTTCCCGACTGAGTATGTGGCGACTGTGAAGCAAGGGAACACGTAATTTCTTTTAACCCGCTCCTTCATGTGCCATTTTTACATCAATCCACCCCCTCTTTTTGTTGACACATCTGAACTGAAGTCCATCTTTGCTGCAGCTGTCCATTTTGCGTGTTCACCTGAACTCTTTTTCCTCGTGCAGGACGGACTGTGGCTTTCACGCGCTGGAATACTTTGCAAAGTGGGAAGGCAGAATTGTCCCCGCTATC
>JAAAWM010010315.1:0-38588 GCA_036873465.1 Thinopyrum obtusiflorum | reverse complement strand
ATTATTATTTTTATGTCAATATTAAACTTTTGTTTTGAATCTTATGGATCTGACCATTCATGCCACAATAAAGAAGAATTACATGGATAAATATGTTAGGTAGCATTCCACATAAAAAATTATGTTTTTATCATTTACCTACTCGAGGACGAGCAGGAATTAAGCTTGGGGATGCTTGATACGTCTCCAACGTATCTATAATTTTTTATTGTTCCATGCTATTATATTATATGTTTTGGATGTTTTATATGCATTAATATGCTATATTATATTATTTTTGGGACTAACCTATTAACCTAGAGCCCAGTGCCAGTTTCTGTTTTTTCCTTGTTTTTGAGTTTCGTAGAAAAGGAATACCAAATGGAGTACAAACGGAATAAAATCTTCGCGATGATTTTTCTTGGACCCGAAGACACCCAGGAGACTTGGAGTTCAAGTCAGAAGAGCCACAAGGCGGCGACAAGGGGGGAGGGCGCGCCCAGGGGGTAGGGCACGCCCCCCTGCCTTGTGGGCCCCACGTGACTCCACCGACCTACTTCTTCGTCCTATAGGGGGGGGGGGGGGGGGGGGGGGGGGGGGGGGGGGGGGGGGGGGGGGGGGGGGGGGGGGGGGGGGGGGGGGGGGGGGGGGGGGGGGGGGGGGGGGGGGGGGGGGGGGGGGGGGGGGGGGGGGGGGGGGGGGGGGGGGGGGGGGGGGGGGGGGGGGGGGGGGGGGGGGGGGGGGGGGGGGGGGGGGGGGGGGGGGGGGGGGGGGGGGGGGGGGGGGGGGGGGGGGGGGGGGGGGGGGGGGGGGGGGGGGGGGGGGGGGGGGGGGGGGGGGGGGGGGGGGGGGGGGGGGGGGGGGGGGGGGGGGGGGGGGGGGGGGGGGGGGGGGGGGGGGGGGGGGGGGGGGGGGGGGGGGGGGGGGGGGGGGGGGGGGGGGGGGGGGGGGGGGGGGGGGGGGGGGGGGGGGGGGGGGGGGGGGGGGGGGGGGGGGGGGGGGGGGGGGGGGGGGGGGGGGGGGGGGGGGGGGGGGGGGGGGGGGGGGGGGGGGGGGGGGGGGGGGGGGGGGGGGGGGGGGGGGGGGGGGGGGGGGGGGGGGGGGGGGGGGGGGGGGGGGGGGGGGGGGGGGGGGGGGGGGGGGGGGGGGGGGGGGGGGGGGGGGGGGGGGGGGGGGGGGGGGGGGGGGGGGGGGGGGGGGGGGGGGGGGGGGGGGGGGGGGGGGGGGGGGGGGGGGGGGGGGGGGGGGGGGGGGGGGGGGGGGGGGGGGGGGGGGGGGGGGGGGGGGGGGGGGGGGGGGGGGGGGGGGGGGGGGGGGGGGGGGGGGGGGGGGGGGGGGGGGGGGGGGGGGGGGGGGGGGGGGGGGGGGGGGGGGGGGGGGGGGGGGGGGGGGGGGGGGGGGGGGGGGGGGGGGGGGGGGGGGGGGGGGGGGGGGGGGGGGGGGGGGGGGGGGGGGGGGGGGGGGGGGGGGGGGGGGGGGGTAATCATTGCCTTAGATATCATCATAACTTTGCGCTTTTCTATCAATTGCTCGACAGTAATTTTTTCACACACCGTATTATTTGCTATCTTGAGAGAAGCCTCTAATGAAAACTATGGCCCCCGGGTCTATTTTCCATCATATAAGTTTCTGATCTACTATTTTACTATCTTTTACTTTCCGATCTATAAACCAAAAACCCAAAAATATTTACTTTATCGTTTGTTTAGTTTCATCTATCTCTATCAGATCTCACTTTTGCAAGTAACCGTGAAGGGATTGACAACCCCTTTTTCGCGTTGGGTGCAAGTTGTTTGATTGTTTGTGCAGGGATTAGGTGATTTGTGCGTTGTCTCCTACTGGATTCATACCTTGGTTCTCTAACTGAGGAAAATACTTATCTCTACTTTGCTGCATCACCCTTTCCTCTTCAAGGGAAAAACCAACGCAAGCCCAAGAAGTAGCATGCAGCTTTAAGCTTCTTCTTAAATCGCCAACTTGTGATTCCTTCATGTTCAATTCTACTTTGAATAAATAAGGCAATGGTTACAGTGCCAGGAGCAAGTTTGTTAAGATACGATTAATCAAGTTCCAAGCACATTGCAAGCAATACACTTGGTACTTGGGGGCCTAATGTAGGTCATTTTAATTTAATTATGACCCGGCTCACTTTATTAAGTTAAGCCGGCCCTTGGGGGCTACACGTTTGGATTTCTTAATTGACTATAAGTCCCGGCTTACTTTATTAAGTTAAGTCGGCCCTTGGGGGCTACATGTTTGGTTTTTTTAAATGATTATAAGGCCCCGGCTCATTTTGTTAAAACTAAGCCTATCCTGGAGGGTTGCAAATTGGAAAAAGTTACAAGTCTATAGCGTACTGACTATTTTCCTATACTCTAGACTTGGCGGCTATATAAATGCATATGGAAAGGGGTTAGCAACATACCTCATAGCGTTCCTTCATAGGTTCACTAAGCCGGCTTCCAGGTCACGGCTAGTATGAAGGCGGTTTAGATAACCTCCGTGGATGTCGCTTGCACTGTGGGCAGCATAGCTTTCCAGATCGAGCTTCGTCTTGCCTTTGTCCAAGGAAGGAGATTCTTCCTTGGTACTATGCTTGGATAGCACAGTGGAAGCCCCTGGCGCGGTATGAGCCATCCCAGTGATGGTCACGTCATCAGAGTCCTTTTCAAGAGGGATCTCTTCAGCCGGCTTTGGAGGAGTCGGTGACTTAGGGCTCGGCGGGTCAGGATTTGCCGCTGGGTTAAGCTCAGTGTCCATCTGATCGGGGATGGTAGCATCAATTGATGGTGGCGGGTCGTTAACAGGCTCTTCAGGATCATGACTGAGCGTCTCAGAAGTTTCTGCTGTTTGTTTTTCTGGTTCAGCGGTTTTAGGATCTTTTGAAGACCCACCCAGCTTTTGTTTCTTGCCTGCTTTGGCATCACCTCTGCAATAAAGATACAAAGTATATGAGTATATCATTACAAGTCATGGATAAACAAATGAAAATACTAACCCTTGGGCGATCTTGAAAGTTGGCATTTGAGTCCCAGAAGAGTCCCCAGATGATGGAGGCGTCTTCTGATAATTTGAGTTGGAAGGATTAAGAGGTTGACGTATAAGGCCAGCTAATGGATAAAGAGAGTCTGGGTCATGTGGCACCTCATGTCGATGTTTGCGAGGAGCAGGCGTGTTAGGTAAGCCGGAGATGAGGACATGAGAGCAGCCACTCTGGGTCGGGCACCTTGAATCGTGTTGTTGTTTCTTCAAAAGAAAGTTGGGATCCAAGTGAGCAAGAGGATGAGAAAATTTCACCTTCCGGACGACCCGCCAAATTTGTTTTCTTGGTAAGGGTTCCGAGCCAGAGGAAATTATAGTTACCTCTGCTGCATCTTCATGGCTGGTCTCTGCCTCTTCCTGAGAGGAATCAGCGTCAATAAATTGCATGAAAAGAAAGCCAAGGGAGTCAAGTTCTACCTCCGAATTATCATCAAGTTGGAGCATCTCTTCTGCTGATGGCTTCTTGCGGCGGCCTGGACCACGCGTTTTTGATTTGACCTTTTTGACTGGGGGGCGGCTTGAAGTTTCCTTCTCCAGAATGGAGAGTCGGCCTGTATTTAAATGAGCAACAGAAAATTGAAATAAGGTGAAAGTTATAAAAATTGATGAAAACATGATGAAAGTTCATCTGAGATACTTACAGGTGGAGCCGCGTTGAGCGCGCAGAAAGGGTTCACTCCTACTTTGCAACAATTTTCCAGAGTTTCCCCAAGTAATGATTTAACCATAACAGTGGCTTCCTCATCAGTCAAGGGTGTCTAGTTATAGCATTGAGGATCCTTTGTGTCGCCTGCATACTCACACATTAAGCCACTGCGCCAGCTCAATGGCAAAATTCTCCATGAGACCCAAAAGCGGACCAGGTCTACTCCAGACAAGTCGTTGGCTACCAGGGCTCTTATCTTTGAAAAGATGGTTGAATACTTAGCCCGTTCTGCAGCAGAGATACGATCTGGAAGCGTGTGGGTGGGGCTAAGCCGGAAAGGATGAAAACCCGGTAGGGGATTCTCACCAGCCGGAGATGTGTCTTGACAATAGAACCACGTGCAGTTCCAATCTTTGGGGTGACTAGGCAATACAGCTGCAGGAAAAATGATATCTCATCGCCTCTGAATGGAAATTCCACCAAGCTCGAGACTAGGTCCATCGGTCATCTTAGTTTGTCGGTTGAGATAGAAATACTCTCTGAACAGATCAACTTCAGGCTCTTGTTGAAGGTACACTTCGCAGAAGACTTGAAAGTTGCATATATATGAAACAGAGTTGGGACCAATGTCTTGAGGATGAAGATTTTAAAAATGAAGAACATCCCGGAAGAATTTTGACCTGGGTAGCGAGAAGCCATGGAGGAGGTGATCCGCGAAGATGACAACTTCACCTTCTTTAGGTTGAGGTTTAGTTTCAACCCCTGAAACCCGCCAATGGATGAAATCCTTTGCTGGGAAGACTCCCATGTTAACATATTCAATGAGAGAAAGTTCAGAGACATCAGAAGCAACCTAGTCACAAGAAGTGGGAGTCTTAGTCATTGCTGGCGGGTTAAGAACTATGGCCTAGGAATAAAAGTATGGCGGGTTAATATCATGGTGACGAACCACCTAATGATTATAAAATGTATGTTTAAGCCGGCCGCTTGTGGGCGAATCACAAGTTCATGGTTAAGCCGGCCAGGTCATGGCAGGTTATAAGGCCGTTCTTTAAGCCACCTCAAACATAGAATGGTGGATCAAATATCTATGGATTCAAGATTGGGGAATTTCTACTAAGTGTTGGACAAACAAGTTTTGCATATTGCAGTTACAATTACAGATCTACCGCAATTCAGAAAGGGGAAAAATTTAAACCTAAAAGCATGGCTGTGGAAGAACTAGTAAGTTGGGGATTGAATCTCAGGAAGAAAGGATGTATCTACGATTTGAGACAAATGTCAAAACTACTACCGCACGGCTTCGGTGTCGTTTTTGGATTGAACTAAGCGGCAGGTGGATGAACTACGATGAACTTGGACGAACACGATGAATACCGATGAACTAGGGTGACCTAATGCAGATTGGAAGTGAGAAAAGATGAATACCTGGTGATACTAATGAGTAGCGGGTGTGTGTCGCAATTCTCTGGTCTAGTCAGGTTGATGCAGCGGCCCAGTTGGAGTCATTGGTGAAGAACGGCGGTGGCGGAGCTCCGGCAGCGGCGGACAACGCGAGGAGGAAGAAGAAGAGAGAGGGGCGGGGGTAAAAGTGAAAAGAAGGGCCCCCCGTCCCTATTTATAAGAAAACAGTAAAATGGCATGCGCGGAAATCGAGGAGGCAACATGATTATCTCAACAGTGGAAGCGCCTTGATTCTCGGACAACTGGTTAATGCAAAGGATCCGTTGTGATGTCATGGATTTTTTTATGGATTTACTTTGCATGATGTCATGGCAGGTTATAGTGATTTATTCAAAGTTAAGCATTGAAAACACGACTCGCCAACCGAAAGCAGGGAAGATTGACATGAACAAGTTCAAATCAATCTGGGGCCTAATGTTGGGGATATAACCCCGAGGTGTGACCCGCCCAGGAGGGGCCGGGTTACACCGTTGGCGACTCAGTATGAAGAAGGCCCAAGTAGGTCCAAAAAGATGAAACATGAAGACCGGTGGCGGCTTACAAGGTGGGCCTGTTGAAGGCCCAAGACCTGGTGGTAGAATTGTGACCCGGAGGGTCTGAGCCGCCATGAAGGCGACTTGTCTAACAAGGCAGGGTGACTTAGAAAGAGTTGGTCATGTTGTGTGATCCGGCTTGAACTCTTGTAAGCCCAGGGCCTCGACCTGTGTATATAAAGGCGAGACCCTGCGACGGGTTAACTTAAGAAACAATTGATCGAGAGCTAGGTCAAGTGATTCCACTCCCTTGTAATCGATATTCAAGTTATAGTCAACAAAAGCAGGAGTAGGCTTTTACCTCGTTGCGAGGGGCCGAACCTGGGTAAACCTTATGTCCTTTGTCCCGTTCAACCCCTTCGAGCTAACCTATGTCACGATGGATCCACACCTAAGTCCTTTCACAAGGGCATTTGCCGTGATAAAACCACGACAAATGGTCCAATTAGTTTTTGTTCTAGTGCTTTATATATTGCAAATTTTTGCTGTAGTGGTGACCTTGTTCTTGAGCTTGCATGTCAAATTTATATGGTCCAAAGCAGTTTTGTTGCATGTTATAGCCTCTAGACACTTGTGGGAGTAGTTGCTATCAATTTTGTTGAGTTTTGTTCACTTTTATTTTGAGTCACTAAAAATATCAGAATTTTTTCAGAGAAAAGGAAAGAAATGATGAAGAGATGGTTAAGGGGTTCTTCAAGCCAGAATTCAAATGAAAATGAAAATGAGGAGAAGAAGAAGCCCAAGTACAACCTTCCACGTGCGGCGGAGGTTCAGCCATGTGAATGGCCAAGCGATGCATTCTGGAGGGCGGCCGGAATTTATGATGACTTCTATTATTTGGTGGAGAATGCAGGTATCACCGACTTCCTCCATGATAAGTGTGACCAATACCTCCTACTCACTAATACCTTCGTGCAAAATTTTCACTTTCATGCTAGGAAGGATCCTCCCATGGTAGAATTTCACTTGTATGATGTGCCTAAGCAAATGACACTTTACGATTTTTGCAATGTTTGCAAAATATCTTATGAGGGCAGCGTTAGTGAACCATGTCCTAGAGACGTGGAGGACTTTATTGCTAAAACTACTGTGGGGGAGAGAGAGGAGTGTCAGAGGCGAGAGTGGCTAATTTACATTTTCATGTTTTGCGCTATTATTCATTATTTGCTGGGAGATGTTTGATTGGTCGTGGGGAGAGTGGAGGCCTCAGTGCCCCTGACCTCGCCATTTTGCGCCACGCTTTATTTGTTGATAGAACTTTTAGTTTGGGCGCTATTGTTGCTCGACGGTTGAACACGAACCGTTCGAAGGGGGCTATGTTTGGAGGTATCTATGCCTCCTGCCTTGCTAAACATTTTGAGATACCCATTAGGCATGATGAGGAGGAGGAGATGTTGCTACCAACTAAATATTTGAACTATAAGAGTTTGGTAGCACACGATTTTATTAAGAAGGATGATGACAAACGACTCCTCTACGACTTAGTATTTAGTCAGGGTACTTGTGAGACTATTGCTTTGCTTGCTTCTTCTTTGTTCGATATTCGTTCAGGCAGGTACACTATTATGCCCGAGGACATCTACAGGGGGGGGGGGGGGGGGGGGGGGGGGGGGGGGGGGGGGGGGGGGGGGGGGGGGGGGGGGGGGGGGGGGGGGGGGGGGGGGGGGGGGGGGGGGGGGGGGGGGGGGGGGGGGGGGGGGGGGGGGGGGGGGGGGGGGGGGGGGGGGGGGGGGGGGGGGGGGGGGGGGGGGGGGGGGGGGGGGGGGGGGGGGGGGGGGGGGGGGGGGGGGGGGGGGGGGGGGGGGGGGGGGGGGGGGGGGGGGGGGGGGGGGGGGGGGGGGGGGGGGGGGGGGGGGGGGGGGGGGGGGGGGGGGGGGGGGGGGGGGGGGGGGGGGGGGGGGGGGGGGGGGGGGGGGGGGGGGGGGGGGGGGGGGGGGGGGGGGGGGGGGGGGGGGGGGGGGGGGGGGGGGGGGGGGGGGGGGGGGGGGGGGGGGGGGGGGGGGGGGGGGGGGGGGGGGGGGGGGGGGGGGGGGGGGGGGGGGGGGGGGGGGGGGGGGGGGGGGGGGGGGGGGGGGGGGGGGGGGGGGGGGGGGGGGGGGGGGGGGGGGGGGGGGGGGGGGGGGGGGGGGGGGGGGGGGGGGGGGGGGGGGGGGGGGGGGGGGGGGGGGGGGGGGGGGGGGGGGGGGGGGGGGGGGGGGGGGGGGGGGGGGGGGGGGGGGGGGGGGGGGGGGGGGGGGGGGGGGGGGGGGGGGGGGGGGGGGGGGGGGGGGGGGGGGGGGGGGGGGGGGGGGGGGGGGGGGGGGGGGGGGGGGGGGGGGGGGGGGGGGGGGGGGGGGGGGGGGGGGGGGGGGGGGGGGGGGGGGGGGGGGGGGGGGGGGGGGGGGGGGGGGGGGGGGGGGGGGGGGGGGGGGGGGGGGGGGGGGGGGGGGGGGGGGGGGGGGGGGGGGGGGGGGGGGGGGGGGGGGGGGGGGGGGGGGGGGGGGGGGGGGGGGGGGGGGGGGGGGGGGGGGGGGGGGGGGGGGGGGGGGGGGGGGGGGGGGGGGGGGGGGGGGGGGGGGGGGGGGGGGGGGGGGGGGGGGGGGGGGGGGGGGGGGGGGGGGGGGGGGGGGGGGGGGGGGGGGGGGGGGGGGGGGGGGGGGGGGGGGGGGGGGGGGGGGGGGGGGGGGGGGGGGGGGGGGGGGGGGGGGGGGGGGGGGGGGGGGGGGGGGGGGGGGGGGGGGGGGGGGGGGGGGGGGGGGGGGGGGGGGGGGGGGGGGGGGGGGGGGGGGGGGGGGGGGGGGGGGGGGGGGGGGGGGGGGGGGGGGGGGGGGGGGGGGGGGGGGGGGGGGGGGGGGGGGGGGGGGGGGGGGGGGGGGGGGGGGGGGGGGGGGGGGGGGGGGGGGGGGGGGGGGGGGGGGGGGGGGGGGGGGGGGGGGGGGGGGGGGGGGGGGGGGGGGGGGGGGGGGGGGGGGGGGGGGGGGGGGGGGGGGGGGGGGGGGGGGGGGGGGGGGGGGGGGGGGGGGGGGGGGGGGGGGGGGGGGGGGGGGGGGGGGGGGGGGGGGGGGGGGGGGGGGGGGGGGGGGGGGGGGGGGGGGGGGGGGGGGGGGGGGGGGGGGGGGGGGGGGGGGGGGGGGGGGGGGGGGGGGGGGGGGGGGGGGGGGGGGGGGGGGGGGGGGGGGGGGGGGGGGGGGGGGGGGGGGGGGGGGGGGGGGGGGGGGGGGGGGGGGGGGGGGGGGGGGGGGGGGGGGGGGGGGGGGGGGGGGGGGGGGGGGGGGGGGGGGGGGGGGGGGGGGGGGGGGGGGGGGGGGGGGGGGGGGGGGGGGGGGGGGGGGGGGGGGGGGGGGGGGGGGGGGGGGGGGGGGGGGGGGGGGGGGGGGGGGGGGGGGGGGGGGGGGGGGGGGGGGGGGGGGGGGGGGGGGGGGGGGGGGGGGGGGGGGGGGGGGGGGGGGGGGGGGGGGGGGGGGGGGGGGGGGGGGGGGGGGGGGGGGGGGGGGGGGGGGGGGGGGGGGGGGGGGGGGGGGGGGGG
This sequence comes from Thinopyrum obtusiflorum, assembly GCA_036873465.1. Taxonomy (NCBI): domain Eukaryota; kingdom Viridiplantae; phylum Streptophyta; class Magnoliopsida; order Poales; family Poaceae; genus Thinopyrum; species Thinopyrum obtusiflorum. Next base: position 29,419 of record JAAAWM010010315.1, on the reverse strand, counting down.
GGGGGGGGGGGGGGGGGGGGGCAGTTCCATGCTCAAAATCAAATCAAAATATAATCATAAAACAAAACTCCCCCGGGACTATTGTTGGTATGGACGGTACCCGTGGATTCGGCTAGCCGTGGAGTGTGATTGTTGGTGGAGGGGGAGTAGAAACTTTACCATTCTATTTGGGAACCGCCTATAATGTATCTACCATGAAAGATAGCGAGATCTCTTGGTTGTTATGTTGACAATCAAAGCATACCGCTCAAAATTATATTCATCTCTGTTTTAAAAGCTCCAAGCTCTGGCACCTCTACAAATCCCTGCTTACCTCTGTGAAGGGCCTATCTATTTACTTTTATTGTTGAGTCATCATCCTCTTATAAAAAGCACCGGCTAGAGAGCACCACTATCATTTGTATGCTTTGTTATTAATTGATATTGAGTATGAGTGTGACTGGATCTCTTTTGCCATGAATTACAATGTCTAGTCAGTCCTTAATCTTCAAGGGTGCTCTGCATTTATGTTTTGCGGTCTCAGAAAGGGCTAGCGAGATACCATTTTGTCATATTATATCATGATTGTTTTGAAAAAAGTGTTGTCATCCGAGATTTATTATTATTGCTTGCTAGTTGATTATGCCATTGATATGAGTAAATGTGAGACCTAAATGTTATTGTGAATATGGTTAGTTCATAATCTTTGCTAAAACCTTGAATGCTGGCTATACATATTTGTAACAACAAGATCAAACAGAGTTTGTAAAAGTTTTTCTTTGTCACTTTCAGTTTGTTAACTAAATTGCCTGAGGACAAGCAATGGGTTAAGCTTGGGGGAATTCATACGTCTCCATCGTATCTACTTTTCCAAACTCTTTTGCCCTTGTTTTGGACTCTAATTTGTATGATTTGAATGGAACTAACCCGGACTGATGTTGTTTTCAGCAGAATTGCCATGGTGTTATTTTTGTGCAGAAATAAAAGTTCTCGGATTGACCTGAAAATTTACAGAGAATATTTTTGGAATATATAAAAAGTACTGGCGGGGGGGGGGGGGGGGGGGGGGGGGGGGGGGGGGGGGGGGGGGGGGGGGGGGGGGGGGGGGGGGGGGGGGGGGGGGGGGGGGGGGGGGGGGGGGGGGGGGGGGGGGGGGGGGGGGGGGGGGGGGGGGGGGGGGGGGGGGGGGGGGGGGGGGGGGGGGGGGGGGGGGGGGGGGGGGGGGGGGGGGGGGGGGGGGGGGGGGGGGGGGGGGGGGGGGGGGGGGGGGGGGGGGGGGGGGGGGGGGGGGGGGGGGGGGGGGGGGGGGGGGGGGGGGGGGGGGGGGGGGGGGGGGGGGGGGGGGGGGGGGGGGGGGGGGGGGGGGGGGGGGGGGGGGGGGGGGGGGGGGGGGGGGGGGGGGGGGGGGGGGGGGGGGGGGGGGGGGGGGGGGGGGGGGGGGGGGGGGGGGGGGGGGGGGGGGGGGGGGGGGGGGGGGGGGGGGGGGGGGGGGGGGGGGGGGGGGGGGGGGGGGGGGGGGGGGGGGGGGGGGGGGGGGGGGGGGGGGGGGGGGGGGGGGGGGGGGGGGGGGGGGGGGGGGGGGGGGGGGGGGGGGGGGGGGGGGGGGGGGGGGGGGGGGGGGGGGGGGGGGGGGGGGGGGGGGGGGGGGGGGGGGGGGGGGGGGGGGGGGGGGGGGGGGGGGGGGGGGGGGGGGGGGGGGGGGGGGGGGGGGGGGGGGGGGGGGGGGGGGGGGGGGGGGGGGGGGGGGGGGGGGGGGGGGGGGGGGGGGGGGGGGGGGGGGGGGGGGGGGGGGGGGGGGGGGGGGGGGGGGGGGGGGGGGGGGGGGGGGGGGGGGGGGGGGGGGGGGGGGGGGGGGGGGGGGGGGGGGGGGGGGGGGGGGGGGGGGGGGGGGGGGGGGGGGGGGGGGGGGGGGGGGGGGGGGGGGGGGGGGGGGGGGGGGGGGGGGGGGGGGGGGGGGGGGGGGGGGGGGGGGGGGGGGGGGGGGGGGGGGGGGGGGGGGGGGGGGGGGGGGGGGGGGGGGGGGGGGGGGGGGGGGGGGGGGGGGGGGGGGGGGGGGGGGGGGGGGGGGGGGGGGGGGGGGGGGGGGGGGGGGGGGGGGGGGGGGGGGGGGGGGGGGGGGGGGGGGGGGGGGGGGGGGGGGGGGGGGGGGGGGGGGGGGGGGGGGGGGGGGGGGGGGGGGGGGGGGGGGGTTGTGTCGAATCAATAAATTTGGGTTGAATACTCTACCCTCGAAAACTGTTGCAATCCCCCATACTTGTGGGTTATCAGTATGGACGGGCATTCTTGGGTGCAAGCACACTACACAGTTCTACAAAATTCTGCCTTGGTGGCTCCGTATATCGAGGAACACAAGAATATTCTATGCTCCAAACACCCGGAGCAGTCTGACGACTGGATTACACGTGAACACATGGGGACTTTCGGCGGTTGGTTGCAGACACGTCTCATGCATGACGACACTGTTGCAGATGAGTTGTACTTGCTGGCCAAGTTACCATCTTTGATCATATTGACTTTCAAAGGGTACGAGATAAATGGGAATACATTTTACACGATCGCCCAAGTTAAAAAGAGCACCAACCAAAATAGTGGTGTCTGCTTTGATGCAGCAAACACCAATAGGCCAAAGGACACATATTATGGTTACATAGAGGAGATATGGAAACTTGACTATGGACGTGATTTGAAGGTCCCTTTGTTTCATTGCAAATGGGTCAATCTGACAGGAGGCGGCGTAAAGGAAGACCCGCGGTACAGAATGACAACAATGAATCTCAACAATCTTGGGTACACAGACGAACCATTCGTCCAAGCAAATGATGTGGCGCAGGTTTTCTATGTGAAGGACATGTCTACCAAGCCAAGAAAAAGAAAATATAAGGAAGCGAATACATCATACGATGAGCCAAAGCGCCACACAGTTCTTTCAGGGAAAAGAAATATCGTGGGAGTGGAGGACAAGACACACATGTCAAAAGATTATGAAAAGTTTCATGAAATTGCTCCCTTCACAGTGAAGATTGACCCAAGCATCCTGTTAAATGATGAAGATTGTCCATGGTTACGGCGCAAAGGGACACATGTGAAGAAAAAGTTTTATACCCCAAGATCCCACTCTGGGATGTGACCGGCTTCACCGTCATCACTTTCTTCTCTAGTGAGTTTCCGGACTTATCTTGAAAGTCCCACTTCGGACAAACCGGAGGGAATCTTTGTAATAGTTAGCGGTATATGTGTTTTGGCATTTGAAACACGAAGAAACATTATGTATAATCAATGCAATTATGTCCAAACAAAATATTTAACTATTTTTCATGCATTTATTGATTTTGTTTTTAGCTAAATGACCCTGAAATTGAAAAGCACTACAAATGAACTCTGAAAAGGTTGAAACTTGGCATGGTATCATCATTTCACCCACATAGAATGTGCTAAAAAGTTGAGAGGGTTACGGCAAAAACTGGATGCACTTCGTGTACAAAATGGACAATCTCTTTCGAAGTATCAGGGTTTCGAACGAAAACTCATCTGTTACAAAGGCATTTCATTTTTTAACTCCAGACTTTTTGTGCGTTCAATATGCACCATTCAAAGCCACGTCATCAATTTTGAACCCTTTCTGACTTTGTTTGCTATTTTTCATGCATTTATTGATTTTTTAGCTAAATGACCCTGAAATTGAAAAGCACTATAAATGAACTCTGAAAATGTTGAAACTTGGCATGGTATCATCATATCACCCACATAGCATGTGCTAAAAAGTTGAGAGGGTTACGACAAAACTGGATGCACTTAGTGTACAAAATGGACAATCTGTTTCGAAGTATAAGGGTTTCGGACGAAAACTCATCTGTTACAAAGGCATTTCATTTTTTTAAACTTATTTTAACTCCATACTTTTTGTGTGTTCAATATGCACCATTCAAAGCCACGTCATCAATTTTGAATCCTTTCTGACTTTGTTTGCTATTTTTCATGCATTTATTGATTTTTTTTAGCTAAATGACCCTGAAATTGAAAAGCACTACAAATGAACTCTGAAAAGGTTGAAACTTGGCATGGTATCATCATTCACCCACATAGCATGTGCTAAAAAGTTGAGAGGGCTACGGCAAAAGCTGGATGCACTTCGTGTACAAAATGGACAATCTCTTTCGAAGTATCAGGGTTTCGGACGAAAACTCATCTGTTACAAAGGCATTTCATTTTTTAAACTTATTTTAACTCCAGACTTTTTGTGCGTTCAATATGCATCATTCAAAGCCACGTCATCAATTTTGAACCCTTTCTGACTTCGTTTGCTATTTTTCATGCATTTGTTGATTTTTTTGCTAAAAAACTAAAAGAGTTAAACATAATCTGTTTTTGATTAAAACACCTATTTAAAATAACCTAAAAATTACCAAATTGAACATACTAATAAAACACACTAATATTATATAGCAGGAAAAACAATCACTAAAAAATCTATTTTTAAAGTAAAGTTATTCACAAACTAGTGATTCACACAAATTTCAAAAAATTCAAATTTAAACTATTCAAATTTGAAAACTACTGGACCTAACAGAAAGTTTATATTTTTTGTGACCTAAAGCAACAAGACTCACTCAAAAACTCTAAATATTGCCTGTTAATTAGTAGAAACAATATAAAAAATAAAGCAAAAAACAAAAACAGAAAACATGAAAACACCTTTAGTCCCGGTTGCCACCACTTACCGGGACTAAAGGTCCTTTTCCCGCCCGCGCCGAAAAGGGTAGGCCTTTAGTCCCGGTTTGTGGCACGCACCAGGACTAAAGGTCTCCTTGTATTTAAACTCCTATTTCTCCCTCCCCCAAATCCCACTATCCCTCGCCCGACCCCAAGTCCTTTTCGTCCTCTCCACTCCGCCGCCGGCCTAGACGCGACACCGTCAGGCTGCCCGACTACGTCGTCGATGTCAACTCCCGCCGCCGCCACCATCGGCCTCCACGCGCCGCCCGATCCCGCCAGCGCCGCTCTCCTCCACGCGCCCCGTCGATGCCTCACACCTCGCTGGCTGGGAGAACAGGCAGTGCAATCGATCCCCCCGCTCATTGTACAATCACATGTGAGTACCGCCGATCAACAGGTAATAACCGACGCTCATAGAGAGATTGCTAGAGAGGCCGGTGTCACTGTTGAACAACTCCTAGGCATCAAGGAACTCCCCAAGATTCAAGAGGAGGAAGTAGCATGGAAATAAGACCCCGGCCAACCTCTGGTCAGTCCTGAGGAGGTCCCGCTTCTATCAACTAAAATGCGCAGATTGCATGACTGGTACCTGAGAGAAATAAAGAACGAGCGAGAGAGCCTCATGGTGAAAGTCAAGGCAGAGCATTACTTACATGAAAAAGATTTGTGGGTTGAGTTTGAAGAACTGTTTCAGTTATTCAATCAAGATGCACTCGACAAATCTCTCGTCAGTTGCTATTGTCTGTAAGTGATTTCTTTCTGTAATTTAAGTCTCTAGCTATGCTCATTCATTGCCTGTAATTATCCTCACTATATTATTTTCTCTGGTATTATGCAGAATGAAGATTTATGAAATGAAAAGAGATAGAATCTATGGCATTGGGTTCATTTGAAGGAAATATGCCCTAGAGGCAATAATAAAGTTGTTATTTTATATTTCCTTATTCATGATAAAATTTTATTATTCATGCTAGAATTGTATTGATCGGAAACCTTAATACATGTGTGAATACATAAACAAACACCGTGTCCCTAGTGAGCCTCTACTAGACTAGCTCATTGATCAAAGATGGTTAAGGTTTCCTAACCATGGACATGAGTTGTCATTTGATAACGGGATCACATCATTAGGAGAATGATGTGATGGACAAGACCCATCCATTAGCTTAGCATAATGATCGTTCAGTTGTACTGCAATTGCATTCTTCATGCCAAATACATATTCCTTCGACTATGAGATTATGCAACTACCGGATACCGGAGGAATGCCTTGTGTGCTATCAAACGTCACAACGTAACTGGGTGATTATAAAGATGCTCTACAGGTATCTCCGAAGGTGTTTGTTGAGTTGGCATATATCGAGATTAGGATTTGTCACTCCGAGTATCGGAGAGGTATCTCTGGGCCCTCTCGGTAATACACATCATAAGCTTGCAAGCAAATGACTAAGGAGTTAGTCACGAGGTGATGTATTACAGAACAAGTAAAGAGACTTGCCGATAACAAGATTGAACTAGGTATGAAGATACCGACGATCGAATCTCGGGCAAGGAACATACCGATGGACAAAGGGAATTACGTATGTTGTCATAACGGTTCGACTGATAAAGATCTTCGTAGAATATGTAGGAGCCAATATGGGCATCTAGATTCCGCTATTGGTTATTGACCAGAGAGGTGTCTCGGTCATGTCTACATAGTTCTCGAACCCGTAGGGTATATAGTATTATATGAGTTATGTGATTTGGTGACCGAATGTTGTTCAGAGTCCCGGATGAGATCACGGACATGAAGAGGAGTCTCGAAATGGTTGAGAGGTAAATATTGATATATAGGACGATGGTATTCGGACACCGGAAGTGTTTCGGGGGGTACCGGGTACTTATCGGGTCACCGGAAGGGGTTCCGGGCACCCCCGGCAAAAAAGATATGGGCCTTATTGGCCAAGAGGGGAAATGCACCAGCTGTAACATCCCCAGCATCACACTACAGTGATCTCTCCCTAATGATGGCCATGTCATCATGATCATCATGCTAATCTGCCACTTGTCCAAAACATAGCCAAATTCAAATTCAAATTGAATGTCAAATATTTGTTTCTACTGTCATGCAAATAAAATAGTCCATCCTATAGAAAATAATCCCTAGATAGTTGTCATATTGAAACCAACATTTTTGCAATTCCTAAAATGCCCCTGGATTTTATTTAGTGGTCCAGCAGCATTTAATTTTGGCCCTTCCAATTTCTAAAAATGCCTAACCTCTTCCCACGGCCCAGAATTTTTTTTTGAGCAGCCTCAAAATATTGCCAACAATCAGTGGGTCATGTCCCATATTTTTTCCTGGGTCAATTGACTGCCGAAATAATTCTTTTTCTCTCTTTGATAATAAACAAAAAGAAAAACAGAAAGTAGTAAATAAAAGAAAGAGGCCAGAGGGCCACTTACCAGCTTACCTGGGCCGACGCAGCACAGAAGAAGGCCCGGCCCGAGTACCCCTTCGCTCACCTACTTCCGGCTGCGTGTCATCGCCGCCATGGACGCAGCTCGTCGCTCCGGCAGCTGCTTGCCACGGCGACAGGGCAGGGGGCTGGGGATAAGCCCGAGCCCCGTTCCTCTCCCCTGGCCTCCCCGCATTCACTCCTCCCTCCTCTCCTCTTCTCCCTCTCTCTCTCTGTCACCGATTTCCCCTTCTTCTCCAACTCAACCGACGCGGCCACCATCGTACGCCGCTCACACTCCCGGCCACCGTCGACCCCGCAACCTCGGAGCGAGTCCTGGGGCTCCGTGGTCCTCTTCTTCGTCAACCCCGCACAGCCATTGGAGTTGGGGCACGCTGCACGCGCATCCCCGAGCTCTTCCTCGTCCTCGACACCGGCGACCATTCTCGGTCGATTCACTCGACCCCAACAACCCCGCGCTTCCCCGAGCTCTCCGACGAGATCCCTGTGAGGACGCGCTTCTCCCCACCCCTTTCCCAGTTCGTTTTCGAGCTCGTATGCGTGATTGCATCATGGCCGGAGTTTCACCGCCGTCTGCCTAGTCGCCGCCGTAGTTGCAGTAGACCGATGTCGCGTCTGGGTGTGCCGTCGTGCTCTAGTAGTTCCTAGGAAGCTGACGCGTAGCTCGCGGTGCTCACCTGAGCACTCTAGCCACCCCGGCCATCTCCACCGTGGCGCTGCCGCCGCCACGAGATCGCTCCCGACGAGCTCTGGCGCCCCCGCGACCTATCTCCGACTTCCCCGAGCGCGCACGAGCACGGGCTACGTGCTGGTGGCCTCAGCTGCCACTGCCGTGGCTTCCAGGGCGGACTCCGCCGCGTCGGTTGGTCGCCGGCGGGAAAACCCTGGCTAGGCTGATGTGGCGGCCTAATGAGCCGCTAACCAGCCCCTAATAACCCACTGACATGTGGGGCCGATGTACTATAGCATTTAGGTTGGAGTTAACTAACCCACTGGCTAACAGAGTCACTGACAGGCCGGCCCCACACCCACTAATTATCTAATTAGATTAGTTTAAATTCTGTTAAATGCTAACAGCCACTGACTGCTGGGTCCCACTGGACCCAGTTGACCAGTCAACCAGCTGACTGGACTGGACCCAGTCAATGACAGGTGGGTCCCACTGGACCCACTACCCAGTCAACGCTGACCCAGTCAACTGCTGACAGTGCAGTTGACTGGGCCCACTGTCAGCCTCTCTGGTGCACACTAGGTGCAGTGCACCGGGTGCACCCAGCGTTTCCGGTTACTGTTTAAATTCTAATTAATAAATCCAGAAAATCATTTAATCTTTGGAAATTCGTAGAAAATAAACCGTATCTCAGATCGAAAAACTTTATATATGAAAGTTGCTCAGAACAACGAGACGAATCAGAATAGGCTCTTCGTTTATCTATCACATGCATGTAACTACCTGAACATGTAACCTTCCCTCCTGTTCATCTGCCTGATAGATGCCCAGAGCTGGGAAAATATTCCAGATATTTTCCCGCTTCACCTACGACGTGTATCGCTGCATTAGGTCACCCCTAACACCGCGTAGTGCCATGTCTTGTTTTGTGGTTACTTTCGTTGTTGTGTATTTATTTGTTTCTTCTCCCCCTTTCTCTCGATAGACCTCGAGACCGACGATGACCCAAAGATCGTCTACCTCATTGAAGACCAGTTGGTGTTTGCAAAGCGATCAGGCGAGCACCCCCATTTTGAGCATTCCAATATCGCCTACTCTTCTCTCTCTTATGCTTGCATTAGAAGTTACTGCTGCTACTGTTGTCATATATCTGCTGCATAGCATGTTTAATTATAACCTGCTGTTGATACCTACCTGTTATCCTAAACTGTTTAGTATAGGATGGGTAGAGACCTATCAGAGACCCCACTTTACCTCAACTGCCCCGCTGGATGATCAGAAGACCCGAGCAACGGGATCGAAGACCAGGCCCCGACATCGCACATCACTTCCCCCTTAGTTGCTCGACACTACTGGGTTACTATCGAGTGCTGAGGGTGATACCTCGTCAGCACTTCTGATGATAACCTTGTAGGTTAGTTAATCGGTCATGGTCAGTGAGGGTGATTCCTCCTACACCACCCCCGTAACTGACACTGTCGTGCAACTCCTCAAGATTGGACCTCGAGGGTGATTCTTCCTTCGTTCACCCTGAGGGGTACCCGCGCGAGCTTAATAGCTAGTGATGTGGAATCGGGTGGACCTGGAAGGTGCCCGAGAGTTGAACACGAGGCGTGGCCGGGCATTCTTAGCCCTTGCCGCAAGTCCTCGAGACAGGGCGACGGGGTCACATCTTTCGTGAGTCTCTGCTCGTTACCGCACTACAAACACACTAACGGTTCGGATATTTGATCCGAGAGGCCTCTGGCCTGATAGCACTAACCATCACGTGGGCATAGTATGGGCGTTCTGCGTCGTATACTTCAGCCAAAGCTTAATGGACGTCAGTGATTGAGCGGCGGGCGCCGAGTTGGACTGGTTACGCAACTGCGCTTGTATTAAGGGGTTGCTAGGTCTGCTCTCGGCCGTGAACGTAACGTGCAGGAGTTCCCGGGGCGAAGGCCCAAGACCCCTGGGGCATAGGTTAGTCCGGCGTGCTGACCTCTCTGTTAAGTTTTTGGTCGGGTTACGGCGTATCGTTTGGCCAAGGCCGGGCATGACCCAGTAAAGTGTGTCCGGCCGGAGTTAAGCGAGCGTGGTGGGTAAGTTGGTGCACCCCTGCAGGGAAGAACTAATCTATCGATAGCCTGTCCTACGGTAACGGACACTCGGAGTGGTATCCCGATCGGTACAACTAGAACTGGTGACTTGAGATGATAATGGATAGTATGGCTCTGGGATTGCTTTCTCGCAGGGAGTCGAGGAAGAATCTCTGGGCGAGGTTGTTAACACTACTACTACTTTACATTATGTTATTCTGCACTCTTCTAATGCTGCAAGACCGATGAATATGATTGAAGATGCTAGTCTTCGATAGGACTAGGCTTTCCTCTCTATTCTGGCATTTCTGCAGCCCAGTCCACATATACACCCCTCCTTTGAAAATGTTGCATATGTAGTGTAGATCCTTGCTTGCTGTGTACTTCGGATGAGTACTCACATTTGCTTTATTTTCTTTTCCTCCCCATATCCAATTGACGCTGCCAGATGATGGAGCCCCTGAGATAGCTGCCCCGTCGACGACTATGGCTACTACTACTACCCTCCCGGCGAGTACTACTATGAGGAGCCGACTGACGACCAGGAGTAGGTTCGGAGGGTCCTAGGCAGGAGGCCTACGCCTTTCGATCGTAGTATTTACTTTTGCCCCGCCTTTCTAAAGGCCTATTTGTTTCTCTGTAATATCTGTACCCAGATATCTCATGCTTCCACTGACACTTGTATGCCATCGAGCTATGTATTCGAGCCCTCGAGGCCTGGCTTGTAATATAAAGCTTGTATGACTTTATTTTATGTTTTAGAGTTGTGTTGTGATATCTTCAAGTGAGTCCTTAGGCTTGATCGTGTGCATTTGCGTGTATGATTAGTGCACGATTAAGCCAGGGTTGTCACATGTTGGTATCAGAGCCGACTGCCTGTAGGAACCCCCTTTCCAACTCCTTGGCCAAAATTGAGTCTAGTGGTCCAAAAATTGTTTTACTAACTTGGCTGTGTGGCTTACGGGCCCACGTTGCCAATTGGGTGGTATTAGGATCTTTTATTCCTCATCTATACTCTGGGAACTCTGATCGCTCTTCTATTCGGGTTAAATGATTTTGCTAACTCTGACATTAGGATCTAGTAACCACTTCCTCCCGGAGAGCCCCTTCGCTACACATGATCGTCTGCTTCATCAGAAGATTCTAAAGGTACTCCTCGACGCTAACCGAGACCCTGTGCCACTACTTTGCAGTTCCTGACCACCGACAAAACCTCGTGGATAACTAACCATCTTTGCCGTTTGTATCTTCATTCCCAGATACTCCTTTTTGTACGAGATACCCCATAATACTTCTCGATAATCCGGGAATCCTTTGAGCCTACTGCCGTGCAGCTTCTTTCGCCCTGCTGTTAATTCCTTACCTTTGCCGGGGATCCGTGCATTCCCAGTTGTTCATATGTCTCACAAAAATTCTTTGAAATGCTATTCGATCTCCCGAAAATTCTCTGCAACCTATTGCTCTTGAAATTCTTGCCTGCTTGCATTACGATTAATTCCAGATGTTTAGCATATCGTTAACATTCCTTGTCAATACCATTTGCGTTCCTTGATTCAATCAGCTGTGAATGCTTTCTATCATCTGCCGATTCCTAGAAATTCGTCCTTCCGGCTCATTCACCATTCCGGACATGAGCTGGTTCTCGGACAATCCAGCATTGGTTGATTGTCCAACTAAGCATGTTCAATTTACTTGTCCTTTTGCCCAGGTGATCTACCTGCCACTACTCACTATGGAGGTCGTGATCCCTCTGGATATTATACTTGAGTTATTCATGTATTTCCTTAATCAGATGTGCTTGCCTCCCATTCTTCCCTGGGAACTCTCAGGTGGAACCAGTTGTTAAAACCTTACACCGTTAGTTCTCACGAATCACTTGATTCCTTTTGTGGACAATTATCCAACCGATTCTTCTCTATTCTAAGAACCTTATCGGTTCCTTCCCCGTTGACATTGCATTTGGCACTGAATCATTCTCTACTTCTTGCCGTCTGTATATCCGCCTAGCTTGCATGGCACGGAGAGGTAGTGCATTCCTTCTCCTTATTGACTTGGGACTGACTACTGACCAGGACATGTCCCGTAACCATGGGTGGAGATCTCTGCAAGACGGAACGCTAAAGTTGTCCATCTAGTTCTGTTCCACCTACTCATCTTTTGATCAGAGTTTTTGCTTCTAATCCTTCGTTTCTGAACCATAACCCCTTTGTACTTAAACGTCGAATTATTCCGATGATTCTATAATCTTATGAATTCTTCTGGTTGAGTACCGCTACTCACGTTAGATTCTTTGTCGTCTACCTGATCTTTTGGTTGGATTAATATCCGACAGTATCCTTCGTATTCCAACATCTTATGAGCTTTTCTCTTGGTCTTTAGTACCTCCGATAAATGGTATCATCAGCTTTGACTTCGATACTCTGCTTTCGAACTCGCATCCCTTGCTTTGGTTGATGGTTGTATGGACTCGTAAAATCTCCCAATGGGTTGTATCTAAGCTTCTGTCTTCTGCGAGTACCCAGAAACTTCTACGGGTCACTCACTACTGGTGTTACGCCAGATAAATTTTCAACATTTCAACTTCATTAAAAATGATAAGTGAATGAAAGGTTATGCATTGAAGAAGTGGGAGTCGACCTTGAACCTTTGTGTTCATGCCCATGGACCCGATGTAGAACTTATCATGGAAGCTGCTCATAAAAATAATTATTTCCTTGATACAAGTTCATCTTGTATCTATGAATTGATCCTTTGCAATCATGGTTCCGACCATATTTCCTCCTTGATTCCAATTTTCCATATAAGTTAAAATACTTGTCCTCTGCAGATCATTTCACCCATCCAACCCCTACTCTGATTTACCTTTCGGTATTACCCCTAGTACATGTTACTGGGAAGTTTAATACCCCATCTCATCATTCCTATCCTGATCGGCTATATCTTTATCGTGCCAACTTTTAACTGTGCTACCTGGCCCTTCTTCCCGGAGCACATTTTTCGACGATGAGTTAAGCTTACGTCGATATTCCTCATCTTGTCATATCACCTCAAACAACAAGCTTGATTTCGAGCTTGTGTCGTATCCATGGTTCTAATAACCTTTCGCTTCGGCATTCCTTTTTCTTGATGTCATCGCTGACCGATTACATCTTCTTCAAACCTTTCGACAAAATTAGTCATGATCACCGTCAACACTTTAGCTTCTTCAGAGATGTCAATTGAATTCATGGCTAGAAATACCATCCCTGTCCTCGATGATATGTGATATCATCGATGACATCTTGACTTTCTGCCAACACAGACCTGGTTGTGCTTGGTTATTCCTTACCTCCCGAGATAATCTTGGAATTATTCCTTTGTATCCCGTGTGATCCTTCGATCCAACCCTTACTTGAAACCCCATGTTATCGCTACCTCGGAGCATGACTATGGTATTCCGAATATCAACAAGAATATTGGAGGCACATTGCCAAATGTTTCTTGCTCTAATATCCAAACACCATTGTATGGATAACATCATGAATTCCCTCGCCTTTTATCCATATGGTGATGTACCTGTTGATCTGACATGTATTTCATGCTCTACTTTTCCTTGGGAAAAGTTACACTCCTAATTCTTGTGTGTAAACACATTTTCCTTTCCATTGTTTTGTTTAACTTTTCTTGTGATCTATATGATGTAAGCAGAAATAATTCCCTGCTTATAAAACACCCCGGTCTACAACCCCGCCAGTGAGACCCTGTTACTATTGTTGATGACATTCCGGTAATCACTGATGGACGAGAACTTTGCCTATTGGTCCGCCTCGTTCAACAAGCAGGAAAATGGTTCTCTTCGTCCCTCGCCCTTGGTACCGATGTTGACATCGACATAGCTGACAGGCTATACTCTGACATACCTTGTTGTCATGACCGGTAAGATGTCATCGTTCTCCCTACTTTTGATCGACACCCCCCCCCCCAGTTCCACAGGATCGGAACCTGACTCTCCTGTATATCCCTGATTCCGAAATATTCTTTGCAATTGACTTTGTGTGATATCACAAGCCACCTTCCAAGAGATGATCCATTCACGATGCTATGAACCCCTCCACAGTCTGCTTCGAGCATCGAACGATTGTCTGTCCGCTTGAAATATCTTATTGTAACCTCTTACTTTGCTCTCGATGTTTTCCTTAAGTTTCAACTCGAGAGATACTTTTGCCACATTCTCTGAGCTATCTGCTAGATACTTGACCTTGCAAAGGTCCGTTCTTCCGAAGTTACCCTTTTCTTCCCCACTTAAATCTCGGGACGAGATTTCTTGTAGTGGAGGAGATTTGTAACATCCCCAGCATCACACTACAGTGATCTCTCCCTAATGATGGCCAAGTAATCATGATCATCATGCTAATCTGCCACTTGTCCAAAACATAGCCAAATTCAAATTCAAATTGAATGTCAAATATTTGTTTCTACTGTCATGCAAATAAAATAGTCCATCCTATAGAAAATAATCCCTAGATATTTTTCATATTCAAACCAACATTTTTGCAATTCCTAAAATGACCCTGGATTTTATTTAGTGGTCCAGCAGCATTTAATTTTGGCCCTTCCAATTTCTAAAAATGCCTAACCTCTTCCCACGGCCCAGAAACTTTTTTTGAGCAGCCTCAAAATATTGCCAACAATCAGTGGGCCATGTCCCATATTTTTTCCTGGGTCAATTGACTGCCCAAATAATTCTTTTCCTCTCTCTGATAATAAACAAAAAGAAAAACAGAAAGCAGTAAATAAAAGAAAGAGGCCAGAGGGCCAATTACCTGCTTACCTGGGCCGACGCAGCACAGAAGAAGGCCCGGCCCGAGTACCCCTTCGCTCACCTACTTCCGGCTGCGTGTCGTCGCCGCCATGGATGTAGCTCGTCGCTTCGATAGCTGCTTCCCACGGCGATAGGGCAGGGGGCTGGGGATAAGCCCGAGCCCCGTTCCTCTCCCCTGGCCTCCCCGCATTCACTCCTCCCTCCTCTCCTCTTCTCCCTCTCTCTCTGTCACCGATTTCCCCTTCTTCTCCAAGGGGGGGGGGGGGGGGGGGGGGGGGGGGGGGGGGGGGGGGGGGGGGGGGGGGGGGGGGGGGGGGGGGGGGGGGGGGGGGGGGGGGGGGGGGGGGGGGGGGGGGGGGGGGGGGGGGGGGGGGGGGGGGGGGGGGGGGGGGGGGGGGGGGGGGGGGGGGGGGGGGGGGGGGGGGGGGGGGGGGGGGGGGGGGGGGGGGGGGGGGGGGGGGGGGGGGGGGGGGGGGGGGGGGGGGGGGGGGGGGGGGGGGGGGGGGGGGGGGGGGGGGGGGGGGGGGGGGGGGGGGGGGGGGGGGGGGGGGGGGGGGGGGGGGGGGGGGGGGGGGGGGGGGGGGGGGGGGGGGGGGGGGGGGGGGGGGGGGGGGGGGGGGGGGGGGGGGGGGGGGGGGGGGGGGGGGGGGGGGGGGGGGGGGGGGGGGGGGGGGGGGGGGGGGGGGGGGGGGGGGGGGGGGGGGGGGGGGGGGGGGGGGGGGGGGGGGGGGGGGGGGGGGGGGGGGGGGGGGGGGGGGGGGGGGGGGGGGGGGGGGGGGGGGGGGGGGGGGGGGGGGGGGGGGGGGGGGGGGGGGGGGGGGGGGGGGGGGGGGGGGGGGGGGGGGGGGGGGGGGGGGGGGGGGGGGGGGGGGGGGGGGGGGGGGGGGGGGGGGGGGGGGGGGGGGGGGGGGGGACCCAGTCAACTGCTGACTGTGCAGTTGACTGGGCCCACTGTCAGCCTCTCTGGTGCACACTGGGTGCAGTGCACCGGGTGCACCCAGCATTTCCAGTTACTAACAGAGTCACTGACAGGCCAGCCCCACACCCGCTAATTATCTAATTAGATTAGTTTAAATTCTGTTAAATGCTAACAGCCACTGACTACTGGGTCCCACTAGACCCAGTTGACCAGTTAACCAGCTGACTGGGCTGGACCCAGTCAATGACAGGTGGGTCCCACTGGACCCACTGCCTAGTCAACGCTGACCCAGTCAACTGCTGACTGTGCAGTTGACTGGGCCCACTGTCAGCCTCTCTGGTGCACACTGGGTGCAGTGCACCGGGTGCACCCAGCATTTCCAGTTACTATTTAAATTCGAATTAATAAATCCAGAAATTCCAGAAAATCATTTAATCTTTGGAAATTCGTAGAAAATAAACCATAGCTCAGATCGAAAAACTTTATATATGAAAGTTGCTCAGAACGACGAGACGAATCAGAATACACTCTCCGTTTATCTGTCACATGCCTCTAACTACCTGAACATGTAACCTTCCCTCCGGTTCATCTGCCTGACAGATGCCCAGAGCTGGGAAAATATCCCAGATAATTTCCCGCTTCACCTACGACGTGTATCGCTGCATTAGGTCACCCCTAACACCGCGTAGTGCCATGTCTTGTTTTGTGGTTACTTTCGTTGCCGTGTATTTATTTGTTTCTTCTCCCCCTTTCTCTCGATAGACCCCAAGACCGACGATGACCCAAAGATCGTCTACCTCATTGAAGACCAGTTGGTGTTTGCAAAGCAATCAGGCAAGCACCCCCATTTTGAGCATTCTGATATCGCCTACTCTTCTCTCTGGGGGGGGGGGGGGGGGGGGGGGGGGGGGGGGGGGGGGGGGGGGGGGGGGGGGGGGGGGGGGGGGGGGGGGGGGGGGGGGGGGGGGGGGGGGGGGGGGGGGGGGGGGGGGGGGGGGGGGGGGGGGGGGGGGGGGGGGGGGGGGGGGGGGGGGGGGGGGGGGGGGGGGGGGGGGGGGGGGGGGGGGGGGGGGGGGGGGGGGGGGGGGGGGGGGGGGGGGGGGGGGGGGGGGGGGGGGGGGGGGGGGGGGGGGGGGGGGGGGGGGGGGGGGGGGGGGGGGGGGGGGGGGGGGGGGGGGGGGGGGGGGGGGGGGGGGGGGGGGGGGGGGGGGGGGGGGGGGGGGGGGGGGGGGGGGGGGGGGGGGGGGGGGGGGGGGGGGGGGGGGGGGGGGGGGGGGGGGGGGGGGGGGGGGGGGGGGGGGGGGGGGGGGGGGGGGGGGGGGGGGGGGGGGGGGGGGGGGGGGGGGGGGGGGGGGGGGGGGGGGGGGGGGGGGGGGGGGGGGGGGGGGGGGGGGGGGGGGGGGGGGGGGGGGGGGGGGGGGGGGGGGGGGGGGGGGGGGGGGGGGGGGGGGGGGGGGGGGGGGGGGGGGGGGGGGGGGGGGGGGGGGGGGGGGGGGGGGGGGGGGGGGGGGGGGGGGGGGGGGGGGGGGGGGGGGGGGGGGGGGGGGGGGGGGGGGGGGGGGGGGGGGGGGGGGGGGGGGGGGGGGGGGGGGGGGGGGGGGGGGGGGGGGGGGGGGGGGGGGGGGGGGGGGGGGGGGGGGGGGGGGGGGGGGGGGGGGGGGGGGGGGGGGGGGGGGGGGGGGGGGGGGGGGGGGGGGGGGGGGGGGGGGGGGGGGGGGGGGGGGGGGGGGGGGGGGGGGGGGGGGGGGGGGGGGGGGGGGGGGGGGGGGGGGGGGGGGGGGGGGGGGGGGGGGGGGGGGGGGGGGGGGGGGGGGGGGGGGGGGGGGGGGGGGGGGGGGGGGGGGGGGGGGGGGGGGGGGGGGGGGGGGGGGGGGGGGGGGGGGGGGGGGGGGGGGGGGGGGGGGGGGGGGGGGGGGGGGGGGGGGGGGGGGGGGGGGGGGGGGGGGGGGGGGGGGGGGGGGGGGGGGGGGGGGGGGGGGGGGGGGGGGGGGGGGGGGGGGGGGGGGGGGGGGGGGGGGGGGGGGGGGGGGGGGGGGGGGGGGGGGGGGGGGGGGGGGGGGGGGGGGGGGGGGGGGGGGGGGGGGGGGGGGGGGGGGGGGGGGGGGGGGGGGGGGGGGGGGGGGGGGGGGGGGGGGGGGGGGGGGGGGGGGGGGGGGGGGGGGGGGGGGGGGGGGGGGGGGGGGGGGGGGGGGGGGGGGGGGGGGGGGGGGGGGGGGGGGGGGGGGGGGGGGGGGGGGGGGGGGGGGGGGGGGGGGGGGGGGGGGGGGGGGGGGGGGGGGGGGGGGGGGGGGGGGGGGGGGGGGGGGGGGGGGGGGGGGGGGGGGGGGGGGGGGGGGGGGGGGGGGGGGGGGGGGGGGGGGGGGGGGGGGGGGGGGGGGGGGGGGGGGGGGGGGGGGGGGGGGGGGGGGGGGGGGGGGGGGGGGGGGGGGGGGGGGGGGGGGGGGGGGGGGGGGGGGGGGGGGGGGGGGGGGGGGGGGGGGGGGGGGGGGGGGGGGGGGGGGGGGGGGGGGGGGGGGGGGGGGGGGGGGGGGGGGGGGGGGGGGGGGGGGGGGGGGGGGGGGGGGGGGGGGGGGGGGGGGGGGGGGGGGGGGGGGGGGGGGGGGGGGGGGGGGGGGGGGGGGGGGGGGGGGGGGGGGGGGGGGGGGGGGGGGGGGGGGGGGGGGGGGGGGGGGGGGGGGGGGGGGGGGGGGGGGGGGGGGGGGGGGGGGGGGGGGGGGGGGGGGGGGGGGGGGGGGGGGGGGGGGGGGGGGGGGGGGGGGGGGGGGGGGGGGGGGGGGGGGGGGGGGGGGGGGGGGGGGGGGGGGGGGGGGGGGGGGGGGGGGGGGGGGGGGGGGGGGGGGGGGGGGGGGGGGGGGGGGGGGGGGGGGGGGGGGGGGGGGGGGGGGGGGGGGGGGGGGGGGGGGGGGGGGGGGGGGGGGGGGGGGGGGGGGGGGGGGGGGGGGGGGGGGGGGGGGGGGGGGGGGGGGGGGGGGGGGGGGGGGGGGGGGGGGGGGGGGGGGGGGGGGGGGGGGGGGGGGGGGGGGGGGGGGGGGGGGGGGGGGGGGGGGGGGGGGGGGGGGGGGGGGGGGGGGGGGGGGGGGGGGGGGGGGGGGGGGGGGGGGGGGGGGGGGGGGGGGGGGGGGGGGGGGGGGGGGGGGGGGGGGGGGGGGGGGGGGGGGGGGGGGGGGGGGGGGGGGGGGGGGGGGGGGGGGGGGGGGGGGGGGGGGGGGGGGGGGGGGGGGGGGGGGGGGGGGGGGGGGGGGGGGGGGGGGGGGGGGGGGGGGGGGGGGGGGGGGGGGGGGGGGGGGGGGGGGGGGGGGGGGGGGGGGGGGGGGGGGGGGGGGGGGGGGGGGGGGGGGGGGGGGGGGGGGGGGGGGGGGGGGGGGGGGGGGGGGGGGGGGGGGGGGGGGGGGGGGGGGGGGGGGGGGGGGGGGGGGGGGGGGGGGGGGGGGGGGGGGGGGGGGGGGGGGGGGGGGGGGGGGGGGGGGGGGGGGGGGGGGGGGGGGGGGGGGGGGGGGGGGGGGGGGGGGGGGGGGGGGGGGGGGGGGGGGGGGGGGGGGGGGGGGGGGGGGGGGGGGGGGGGGGGGGGGGGGGGGGGGGGGGGGGGGGGGGGGGGGGGGGGGGGGGGGGGGGGGGGGGGGGGGGGGGGGGGGGGGGGGGGGGGGGGGGGGGGGGGGGGGGGGGGGGGGGGGGGGGGGGGGGGGGGGGGGGGGGGGGGGGGGGGGGGGGGGGGGGGGGGGGGGGGGGGGGGGGGGGGGGGGGGGGGGGGGGGGGGGGGGGGGGGGGGGGGGGGGGGGGGGGGGGGGGGGGGGGGGGGGGGGGGGGGGGGGGGGGGGGGGGGGGGGGGGGGGGGGGGGGGGGGGGGGGGGGGGGGGGGGGGGGGGGGGGGGGGGGGGGGGGGGGGGGGGGGGGGGGGGGGGGGGGGGGGGGGGGGGGGGGGGGGGGGGGGGGGGGGGGGGGGGGGGGGGGGGGGGGGGGGGGGGGGGGGGGGGGGGGGGGGGGGGGGGGGGGGGGGGGGGGGGGGGGGGGGGGGGGGGGGGGGGGGGGGGGGGGGGGGGGGGGGGGGGGGGGGGGGGGGGGGGGGGGGGGGGGGGGGGGGGGGGGGGGGGGGGGGGGGGGGGGGGGGGGGGGGGGGGGGGGGGGGGGGGGGGGGGGGGGGGGGGGGGGGGGGGGGGGGGGGGGGGGGGGGGGGGGGGGGGGGGGGGGGGGGGGGGGGGGGGGGGGGGGGGGGGGGGGGGGGGGGGGGGGGGGGGGGGGGGGGGGGGGGGGGGGGGGGGGGGGGGGGGGGGGGGGGGGGGGGGGGGGGGGGGGGGGGGGGGGGGGGGGGGGGGGGGGGGGGGGGGGGGGGGGGGGGGGGGGGGGGGGGGGGGGGGGGGGGGGGGGGGGGGGGGGGGGGGGGGGGGGGGGGGGGGGGGGGGGGGGGGGGGGGGGGGGGGGGGGGGGGGGGGGGGGGGGGGGGGGGGGGGGGGGGGGGGGGGGGGGGGGGGGGGGGGGGGGGGGGGGGGGGGGGGGGGGGGGGGGGGGGGGGGGGGGGGGGGGGGGGGGGGGGGGGGGGGGGGGGGGGGGGGGGGGGGGGGGGGGGGGGGGGGGGGGGGGGGGGGGGGGGGGGGGGGGGGGGGGGGGGGGGGGGGGGGGGGGGGGGGGGGGGGGGGGGGGGGGGGGGGGGGGGGGGGGGGGGGGGGGGGGGGGGGGGGGGGGGGGGGGGGGGGGGGGGGGGGGGGGGGGGGGGGGGGGGGGGGGGGGGGGGGGGGGGGGGGGGGGGGGGGGGGGGGGGGGGGGGGGGGGGGGGGGGGGGGGGGGGGGGGGGGGGGGGGGGGGGGGGGGGGGGGGGGGGGGGGGGGGGGGGGGGGGGGGGGGGGGGGGGGGGGGGGGGGGGGGGGGGGGGGGGGGGGGGGGGGGGGGGGGGGGGGGGGGGGGGGGGGGGGGGGGGGGGGGGGGGGGGGGGGGGGGGGGGGGGGGGGGGGGGGGGGGGGGGGGGGGGGGGGGGGGGGGGGGGGGGGGGGGGGGGGGGGGGGGGGGGGGGGGGGGGGGGGGGGGGGGGGGGGGGGGGGGGGGGGGGGGGGGGGGGGGGGGGGGGGGGGGGGGGGGGGGGGGGGGGGGGGGGGGGGGGGGGGGGGGGGGGGGGGGGGGGGGGGGGGGGGGGGGGGGGGGGGGGGGGGGGGGGGGGGGGGGGGGGGGGGGGGGGGGGGGGGGGGGGGGGGGGGGGGGGGGGGGGGGGGGGGGGGGGGGGGGGGGGGGGGGGGGGGGGGGGGGGGGGGGGGGGGGGGGGGGGGGGGGGGGGGGGGGGGGGGGGGGGGGGGGGGGGGGGGGGGGGGGGGGGGGGGGGGGGGGGGGGGGGGGGGGGGGGGGGGGGGGGGGGGGGGGGGGGGGGGGGGGGGGGGGGGGGGGGGGGGGGGGGGGGGGGGGGGGGGGGGGGGGGGGGGGGGGGGGGGGGGGGGGGGGGGGGGGGGGGGGGGGGGGGGGGGGGGGGGGGGGGGGGGGGGGGGGGGGGGGGGGGGGGGGGGGGGGGGGGGGGGGGGGGGGGGGGGGGGGGGGGGGGGGGGGGGGGGGGGGGGGGGGGGGGGGGGGGGGGGGGGGGGGGGGGGGGGGGGGGGGGGGGGGGGGGGGGGGGGGGGGGGGGGGGGGGGGGGGGGGGGGGGGGGGGGGGGGGGGGGGGGGGGGGGGGGGGGGGGGGGGGGGGGGGGGGGGGGGGGGGGGGGGGGGGGGGGGGGGGGGGGGGGGGGGGGGGGGGGGGGGGGGGGGGGGGGGGGGGGGGGGGGGGGGGGGGGGGGGGGGGGGGGGGGGGGGGGGGGGGGGGGGGGGGGGGGGGGGGGGGGGGGGGGGGGGGGGGGGGGGGGGGGGGGGGGGGGGGGGGGGGGGGGGGGGGGGGGGGGGGGGGGGGGGGGGGGGGGGGGGGGGGGGGGGGGGGGGGGGGGGGGGGGGGGGGGGGGGGGGGGGGGGGGGGGGGGGGGGGGGGGGGGGGGGGGGGGGGGGGGGGGGGGGGGGGGGGGGGGGGGGGGGGGGGGGGGGGGGGGGGGGGGGGGGGGGGGGGGGGGGGGGGGGGGGGGGGGGGGGGGGGGGGGGGGGGGGGGGGGGGGGGGGGGGGGGGGGGGGGGGGGGGGGGGGGGGGGGGGGGGGGGGGGGGGGGGGGGGGGGGGGGGGGGGGGGGGGGGGGGGGGGGGGGGGGGGGGGGGGGGGGGGGGGGGGGGGGGGGGGGGGGGGGGGGGGGGGGGGGGGGGGGGGGGGGGGGGGGGGGGGGGGGGGGGGGGGGGGGGGGGGGGGGGGGGGGGGGGGGGGGGGGGGGTACCCCGTTAGCTCTCACGGATCACTTGATTCCTTTTGTGGACAATTATCAGACCGATTCTTTTCTATTCTAAGAACCTTATCGGTTCCATCCCCGTTGACATTGCCTTTGGCACTGAAGCATTCTCTGCTTCTTGCCGACTGTATATCCGCCCAGCTTGCATGGCACGGAGAGGTAGTGCATTCCTTCCCCTTATTGAATTGGGACTGACTACTGACCAGGACATGTCACGTAACCATGGTTGGAGATCTCTGCAAGACGGAACGCTAAAGTTGTCCATCTAATTCTATTCAACATACCCATCTTTTTATCAGAGCCTCTATCTCTGATCCCCCGATTTTGGAATCGTAAACCCTTCAAAGTTAAGCTGCGGCTTAATCAGATGATTCTATAATCCGATGCCTTTGCATTCTTTCTTCTTCTGGTTGAGTACCGCTACTCACATCAGATCCCTTGTGGACCGCCAAATCCCCGTTGGATTATACCCGACACTGTCCCTCGTATTCAATAATCTTGTGAGTTCTTCCCTGATACAAATACCTTCGGTAAATTGTATCATCCGCTTTGACTTCACCACTTTGCTTTCGAACTCATATCCCTTACTTTGGTTGATGGTTGAATAGATTCATAAAATGTCCTGATGGGTTGCATCTAAGCTTCTGTCTTCTGCGAGTACCCAGAAACTTCTACGGGTCACTCACTACTGGTGTTACGCCAGATAAATTTTCAACATTTCAACTTCACTAAAGGCGAGAAGTGAATGAAAGGTTATGCATTGAAGAAGTGGGAGTCGACCTTGAACCTTTGTGTTCATGCCCGTAGATCCGATGTAGAACTTATCATGGAAGCTGCTCGTAAAAATAATTATTTCCTTGGTACAAGTTCATCTTGTATCTATGAATTGATCCTTTGCAATCGTGGTTTCGACCATATTTCCTCCTTGATTCCATTTCCTGGATAAGTTAAAATACTTATCCTCTGCAAATCATTTCCCCCCGTCCAACCTCTACTCCTATTTACCTTTCGGTATTACCCCTAGTACTTGTTACTAGGAAGTTTAATACTCCATCACATCATTCCTAGCCTGATCGGCTATATCTTATCGTGCCAACTTTTAACTTTGCTACCTGGTTCTATTGCCCGGAGCAACTCCCGACGTTGAGCTAAGCTTACGTCGATCTTCCTCATCTTATCACTTCACATCGAACAACAAGCTTGACTTCGAGCTTGTGTCTAATCCGTGGTTCACATATCCTTTCACTTCATCCTCCCTTTTGCTTGATGTCATCGCTGACCGATTACATCTTCTTGTAACCTCTCGACAAATGAGTCATGATCATCATCAACATTCCGAGCTCTTACAGGATATCGATCTAATTCATGCTGAGCATTACCATCCTTCCTCTTCGATGATTTGTGATATCGTCAATGATATCCTTGACTTCCTGCCAACACAGACCTGGTTGTGTTTGGTTATTCCTTACGTTCCGAGATAATCTTGGAAGTGTTCCTTTGTATCCCTTGTGATCTTCAGATCCAACTCTTACCCAAAACACCATGTTATTGCTACCTCGAAGCATGACTATGGCACTCCGAATATCAATGAGAACAGTGGAAGCGCAATGCTACATATTCCTTGTTGAAATTACCCAAACACCGATGTTCGGTTAAACATCATGAATTTTCCCTCGCCCCTTCAATTAAATGCTTTTGAACTTGCTGTCCCAACATGTATATCATGCTCCGATTTTCCTTGGACATGATATACTCCCAATTCTTGTGTGTAGACACATTTTCCTTTCTATTGTTTTGTTTAACCCTTCCTGTAAATTAACTTGTCTGGGTAGAGATAAATTCTCTGCTTATGAAAACATCTCGGTCTACAACTCTGTCAGTGAGACCCTGTTACTATTGTTGAAGACATTCCGGTAACCCCCGATGGACGAGAACTTTGCCTATTGGTCCGCCTCATTTTAACGAGCAGGAAAATGGTTCTCTTCGTCCCTCGCCCTTGGTACCGAATTTGTTGCTGACATAGCTGACAAACCATCTCCTGACATACTTTATTGTCGTGACAGGTAAAATGTCACCGTTCCCCCTACTTTTGATCGCCACCCCTACCCTCACAGTTCCACAGGATCGAAACCTGACTCTCATGTATATCCTTGATACCGAAGCATCATATGCTCATGACTTTGTGTGTTATCACGAGCCACCCTCCGACAGATGATCTATTCCCGTTACCCTGAACTCCTGCCCCCCCCCCCCCCCCCCCCCCCCCCCCCCCCCCCCCCCCCCCCCCCCCCCCCCCCCCCCCCCCCCCCCCCCCCCCCCCCCCCCCCCCCCCCCCCCCCCCCCCCCCCCCCCCCCCCCCCCCCCCCCCCCCCCCCCCCCCCCCCCCCCCCCCCCCCCCCCCCCCCCCCCCCCCCCCCCCCCCCCCCCCCCCCCCCCCCCCCCCCCCCCCCCCCCCCCCCCCCCCCCCCCCCCCCCCCCCCCCCCCCCCCCCCCCCCCCCCCCCCCCCCCCCCCCCCCCCCCCCCCCCCCCCCCCCCCCCCCCCCCCCCCCCCCCCCCCCCCCCCCCCCCCCCCCCCCCCCCCCCCCCCCCCCCCCCCCCCCCCCCCCCCCCCCCCCCCCCCCCCCCCCCCCCCCCCCCCCCCCCCCCCCCCCCCCCCCCCCCCCCCCCCCCCCCCCCCCCCCCCCCCCCCCCCCCCCCCCCCCCCCCCCCCCCCCCCCCCCCCCCCCCCCCCCCCCCCCCCCCCCCCCCCCCCCCCCCCCCCCCCCCCCCCCCCCCCCCCCCCCCCCCCCCCCCCCCCCCCCCCCCCCCCCCCCCCCCCCCCCCCCCCCCCCCCCCCCCCCCCCCCCCCCCCCCCCCCCCCCCCCCCCCCCCCCCCCCCCCCCCCCCCCCCCCCCCCCCCCCCCCCCCCCCCCCCCCCCCCCCCCCCCCCCCCCCCCCCCCCCCCCCCCCCCCCCCCCCCCCCCCCCCCCCCCCCCCCCCCCCCCCCCCCCCCCCCCCCCCCCCCCCCCCCCCCCCCCCCCCCCCCCCCCCCCCCCCCCCCCCCCCCCCCCCCCCCCCCCCCCCCCCCCCCCCCCCCCCCCCCCCCCCCCCCCCCCCCCCCCCCCCCCCCCCCCCCCCCCCCCCCCCCCCCCCCCCCCCCCCCCCCCCCCCCCCCCCCCCCCCCCCCCCCCCCCCCCCCCCCCCCCCCCCCCCCCCCCCCCCCCCCCCCCCCCCCCCCCCCCCCCCCCCCCCCCCCCCCCCCCCCCCCCCCCCCCCCCCCCCCCCCCCCCCCCCCCCCCCCCCCCCCCCCCCCCCCCCCCCCCCCCCCCCCCCCCCCCCCCCCCCCCCCCCCCCCCCCCCCCCCCCCCCCCCCCCCCCCCCCCCCCCCCCCCCCCCCCCCCCCCCCCCCCCCCCCCCCCCCCCCCCCCCCCCCCCCCCCCCCCCCCCCCCCCCCCCCCCCCCCCCCCCCCCCCCCCCCCCCCCCCCCCCCCCCCCCCCCCCCCCCCCCCCCCCCCCCCCCCCCCCCCCCCCCCCCCCCCCCCCCCCCCCCCCCCCCCCCCCCCCCCCCCCCCCCCCCCCCCCCCCCCCCCCCCCCCCCCCCCCCCCCCCCCCCCCCCCCCCCCCCCCCCCCCCCCCCCCCCCCCCCCCCCCCCCCCCCCCCCCCCCCCCCCCCCCCCCCCCCCCCCCCCCCCCCCCCCCCCCCCCCCCCCCCCCCCCCCCCCCCCCCCGATTCAATATGAATGAGAATAGTCCCTATCATCCGTCGATTCTTAGAAATTTTCCTTTCGGCCCAGTCACCATTCCGGACATGAGCTGGTTCTTGGCCAATCAAGTATTGATTGATTGTCCAACTAAGCATGTACAAATCACTCGTCCCTCTGCCCAGGTGAACTAATTATCACTCCTGGATTTGGGAATCGTGAACCCTCTGAATTTTATACTTGGGTTGTTCAAGTGCTTCCTTAATCCGATGTGCTTGCCTCCCGTCCTTCCTCAGGAGTACTCTCAGGTGGAACCAGTTGTTAAAACCTTACCCCGTTAGTTCTCATGGATCACTTGATTCCTTTTGTGGACAATTATCCGACCGATTCTTTCTATTCTAAGAACCTTATCGGTTCCTTCCCCGTTGACATTGCCTTTGGCACTGAAGCATTATCTACTTCTTGCCGTCTGTGTATCCGCCCAGCTTGTATGGCACGGAGAGGTAGTGCATTCCTTCTCCTGATTGACTTGGGACTGACTACTGACCAGGACATGTCACGTAACCATGTTGGAGATCTCTGCAAGACGGAACGCTAAAGTTGTCCATCTTATTCTATTCAACATACCCATCTTTTTATCAGAGCCTCTGTCTCTGATCCCCCGATTTTGGAATCGTAAACCCTTCAAAGTTAAGCTGCGGCTTAATCAGATGATTCTATAATCCGATGCCTTTGCATTCTTTCTTCTTCTGGTTGAGTACCGTTACTCACATCAGATCCCTTGTGGACCGCCAAATCCCTGTTGGATTATACCCAACACTGTCCCTCGTATTCAATAATCTTGTGAGTTCTTCCCTGATACAAATACCTTCGGTAAATTGTATCATCCGCTTTGACTTCACCAATTTGCTTTCGAACTCATATCCCTTACTTTGGTTGATGGTTGAATAGATTCGTAAAATGTCCTGATGGGTTGCATCTAAGCTTCTGTCTTCTGTGAGTACCCAGAAACTTCTACGGGTCACTCACTACGTGTGTTACACCAGATAAATTTTCAACATTTCAACTTCACTAAAGGCGAGAAGTGAATGAAAGGTTATGCATTGAAGAAGTGGGAGTCGACCTTGAACCTTTGTGTTCATGCCCATGGACCCGATGTAGAACTTATCATAGAAGCTGCTCGAAAAAATAATTATTTCCTTGGTACAAGTTCATCTTGTATCTATGAATTGATCCTTTGCAATCGTGGTTCCGACCATATTTCCTCCTTGATTCCATTCCCGGATAAGTTAAAATACTTATCCTCTGCAAATCATTTCCCCCCCCCCGTCCAACCTCTACTCCTATTTACCTTCCGGTATTACCCCTAGTACTTGTTACTAGGAAGTTTAATACCCCATCACATCATCCCTAGCCTGATCGGCTATATCTTTATCATGCCAACTTTTAACCGTGCTACCTGGTTCTATTACCTGGAGCAACTCCCGACGTTGAGCGAAGCTTACGTTGATCTTCCTCATCTTATCATTTCACCTCATACGACAAGTTTGATTTCGAGCTTGTGTCGTATCCGTGATTTCAATAGTCTTTCGCTTCATCATCCCTTTTGCTTGATGTCGTCGCTGTTCGATGGCATCTTCATATCGCCTCTCAATAAAATTTGTCGGGATCACCGTCAATTTATTGACTTGTTCTAAGATATCAATCAAATTCATAGTTAGAAATACCATCCCTACCCCTCGATGATTTGTGAAATCATCGATGACATCTTGACTTTCTGCCAACACATACTTGGTTGTGCTTGGTTATTCCTTACGTTCCGAGATAATCTTGGAAGTGATTCTTGGTATCTCTTGAGATTTTTGAACCCAATCTTTGCTTGGCACCATATCATTGCTACCTCGAAGCATGATAGTGATATTTCGAATATCAACAAGAACATTGGAAGAGCATTGCAAAATGCTTCTCATTCAATTACCCTCACACCGTTGTATGGGTAATATCATGAAATTTTCCTCGCCCCTTATCTAAATACTTTTGAACTTGTTGCCCTATCCTGTAAATCCTGTTCCGTTTTTTCCCTGGGAAGGATATACTACCAATTTCTGGAGTGTAAACACATCTTCCTTCCCATTGGTTAATTTGAATAATCAACTAATCATAATTTCCTTTCCATTGTTTTATTTAACCTTTCCAGTAATCTAGCTTATCTAAGCAGAAATAATTCTCTGTCTATGAAAACACCTCGGTCTACAACTTAGTCAGTAAGACCCTGTTACTATTGTTGATGACATTCCGGTAACCCCCGATGGACGAGAACTTTGCCTATTGGTCCGCCTCGTTTTAACAAGCAGGAAAATGGTTCTCTTCGTTCCTCGCCCTTGGTACTGATGTTGTCGCTGACATAACTGACAGGCTATTCTCTGACATACCTTGTTGTCATCACCGGTAAGATGTCACCGTTCTCCCTACTTTTGATCGACACCCCCTACAGTTCCACAGGATCGGAACCTGACTCTCCTGTTCATCCTTGATTTCGAAGTATCCCATGCTCTTGGTTTTGGGCGTTATCACGAGCCACCCTCGAGAGATGATCTACTCCCGATACCCTGAACCCCTGTTCACACTTTGTTCAGGTATCGATCGAATGTCCATTCGCTTCTTACTTCTTATCGCACCTTCATACTTTGCTCTCGATGTTTTCCTAAGTTCCATCTCGAGAGAAACTTCTGCCACATATCCTGTATTGTCCACCAGATGATCGACCTTGCAAGGGTCAGTTCTCCCGAAGTTACCCTTTTCTTCCCCACTTAAATCTCGGGACGAGATTTCTTGTAGTGGAGGAGATTTGTAACATCCCCAGATCTTAACCCTGTCCCCCCCCCCCCCCCCCCCCCCCCCCCCCCCCCCCCCCCCCCCCCCCCCCCCCCCCCCCCCCCCCCCCCCCCCCCCCCCCCCCCCCCCCCCCCCCCCCCCCCCCCCCCCCCCCCCCCCCCCCCCCCCCCCCCCCCCCCCCCCCCCCCCCCCCCCCCCCCCCCCCCCCCCCCCCCCCCCCCCCCCCCCCCCCCCCCCCCCCCCCCCCCCCCCCCCCCCCCCCCCCCCCCCCCCCCCCCCCCCCCCCCCCCCCCCCCCCCCCCCCCCCCCCCCCCCCCCCCCCCCCCCCCCCCCCCCCCCCCCCCCCCCCCCCCCCCCCCCCCCCCCCCCCCCCCCCCCCCCCCCCCCCCCCCCCCCCCCCCCCCCCCCCCCCCCCCCCCCCCCCCACCTCCAGCCTCCGCCGATCAAGAAAGAAACAAGTAAAAAGAAAAAGGCCACTGTTGGCTGGGCCTTAGTGCACAGTGTGCAGGCCCAACCCAACAGTCCCCTCGCCGTCTCCCTCCTCCCTGTGTCGCCGTCGCCGTGGTCACGCGTGCGCGCTCCGGTGAGGAGGCGACAGCGCGACGCCGCCGACGATCGGGGAAGGATAAGGGCGAGCCCATCCATCTCCCCTGGACGCCTCCTTCATTTCCCCTCCCCTCGCTCGCTCGCCTCTCTCTCTGCCCCGTCACCGAGCGTGGTAGCCGCCGCCGCCCCCCACCACCGCGGCCAGGAGCCGCCTCACGTCACACGGGCATGTCCAGAGGGACCGACGTGCCCGACTACGCCGCTAACGCCAACGAACGTGAGCTCAATGCCACCACAACGCCGGGATCGACATCATCTTCTACCTCCAGCCTCCGCCGATCCCCGCGTCGATCCCGTCGCTCGGCGCTACTAAGCTACTCAACGAGCTTTTCTTACGCTCCCCGATGAGCCTCCGCCTTAGTTCCCCCTCTTCCCCTACGCTCCTACGTCCTCTAGCT
>JAAAWM010010314.1:0-38562 GCA_036873465.1 Thinopyrum obtusiflorum | reverse complement strand
GGGTGTGAAGGAGAGGGATGGGTGGAGGAAATGGGTTCCGTGGGAAAGAAAGAAAGGGGCAGCGCGGGGCGGCAGGGGCAGAGGTGATGGGAGGGATCCAGGAAGAAGAGGTGAGGGGAGGGATCGGGGAAGATGAGGCGAAGAGGTGATGTGGTGGGAGAGATGAATGGATGAGGGAGAAAGAGATCACAAAGCTTTTGAAGCGGGCCAGCCCATTTAGTAGCGGGACTAAGGTCAATCCGTTTCCGGTTTCAGGAAGCTTTTGGAACCATCGAACTGGTTTTGGGATGGTTCTACAGGTTTTTTTTTCTTCTTGTCATTTCTCACCGATTTTCTAGTTTCTTTCTGTTTTTATTTTTTCTTTTTCTTTTTTTAATTCATGAATATTTTTCAAATTCCTGAACATTTTTTGAATTTATAAATATTTTTCAAACTTGTGAACATTTTATTAAATTCATGAACATTTTATTAATTTACAAACATTTTTTAAAATTCATGAATATTTTTTAAAATTAATAAATATTTTTTGAATTCATGAACATTTTTCAAATCCGTGAATTTTTTTCAAATTCGTGAACAATTTTCAGATTCATGAACATTTTTTAAAATTCATGAACTTTTTTCAATGTCGAGAACATTTTTTGAATTCATGTACATTTTTCAAATTCATGAACATTTTTTAAAAATTCTTGATTTTTTTTGAAAATTTGCGAACATTTTTTAAGGCATAAACTTTTTTAAAATTCCTGAACTTTTTTAATATTCGTGAACATTTTGTAAAATTTATGAACTTTTTTCAAATTCACAAACATTTTGTTAAACCATTTACAATTTTCAAAAATCTATGAACATTTTTTTATTTGCACCACCTTTTCAAAACTAAAAAGTTTGATTGCCATTTTTCCCGTGAGAGAGCATTAAAGAGCGAGGGAAAAAATGAATGAGCCCATAGCGATTTCTGGGCCGGCACACCAAGGAGTGACGTGGGCGACGCGGCTAAATGTCGGAAGACTAAAATAATACCACATATGTATGGCACTGCATTTGGTCACATTGGAGAAACCCGCATGAAGAAATTTCATAATGATGGATTTTGAAGTCATTTGATTATGAATCATCTGACGCTTGCAACTTTCGTCCGAAAAGTGAAATGACTGAGATACCGTTCACATGCCATAAGAAACGAGAAACGAACTTATTGGTGATCATACATTTTGATGTGTGTAGTACGATAACTTTTGTTGCTAGCAGTGGATTTGTCTATCTTCATAAATGACTCAAGTAGATATGTGGATATTTACTTTATGAGACGTAAGTCTGGATCTTTTGAAATCATTCAAAAGATTTTCAAAATGAAGTAGAATTATTGTAACAAGAAAATTATGTTTCTGCAATTTAATTACGGAAAGGAATATTTGAGTTACAAGTTTAGCGGATGTCTGATGAGTTGTGAAAAAAAAATTATAACTTGCATCTCCCGAAACACCACTAAGAGTGGAATGTCCATGAAGATGTAATCAAACTATTTATGACATGGTGAAATCAAAGATGACATAATTCAATTTGCCATTATCCCTTTTAAAGTAATGCTTTAGAGACTGCCACTTTTACACTGAAAAGAGCACCATCAAATCTGTTGAAAAGAAGCCACGGTATGGTACGACCAACCATGTTATGTCTTTTCTTAACATTTGGAATATGGGTCTTGTGTAAAATATTTACAAACCTTTTACAAATCAAACAAGTGCTACTTTGTAGGTTATCCCAAATTGTTGGGAATTCCTCCATCACTATACCGAGGCAAAAGGTTTGCCACAAAGAACGGTATGATTTTGAAGAAACGAGTTCTTCCAAAAAGGTGAGTGGGAGGACAGTGCAACTTGATGAGATAACAGTGTCTTCCTACTGCGACTGATACGGAAGCCTCTACATGAGATGTATGGACTTCGGTTGAACTTGAAGCTGAACCACGTAGGCAAAACTCGTGCAAACCTCTCAGGTGCGCAAACGAGATATTGTTATTAGACAATAGTATACCTACGATACACAAGGAAGCGTTGATGGGCCCTGACTCCGGAATTGGCTAAATGCCAATAGAATCCGAGATAGTATCCATAAATGATTCAAGACTAGATCTTGATAAACCCTTCGGAAGACTTAGAGTTTAACGAATATTAATGGAAATATAAACTGATACGGATAAAAGTATTTTATCCATAAAGCTTAACTTGTTTCTTATAAAAAATTCAAGGAATTAAATACGGCGAGATTGTCTCTCCGTAGCAATGCTTAAAATCGGTTCGGGTTAAACTACCATTTAATACATATTTCAATCATGAGATATGATACATGGATGCCAAAAGGATTTCCATGAGATGGAAATGCAACCTAGGACTTGCATGTGATACAGTCCAAGGCATTTTGTCAATCCAGAGGATGCTAGTGAGTGTGCAAACTTCAGAGGTCCAGAAATGGATAGAGGAGAGCATAATAAAGTTGGAATTTTTGTTTTGATGAAATAGTCAAAAAGGTTTGATTTCATTAATGGAAAGCGAAGATGCTTGTGGTAACAACAAAGTAAGTGGGAGCATAATAATATTTCTAAAAACCTTGTGTACTTGACACATTGTTGATTGGAAATAAATATAAATTTCTTGACACGAATTAGGACTTCAATGAAAAATAGTTTTGAAGAACTTGGGCTAAATAGCCTCGATATTAGGTATAACTATCTATGGAGATAGAATTGCCTAATAGACTAAACCAAAATACATATTGACAAGATGCTAAAACAGTTTAGCATAAGAACGCCAAGGAGTGATTCTTGCCGAAGTCACAAGGAAAGAGTTTTGCAAGACTCGGTGTCCTAAAACATTGATGAGCAAGCTACATGATGGAGATTCCACAGACTTTTGTGTTCGGATTAATCATGTATTCCATGGTATGTAAAACAACCAGATATGTCCATTATTCTCAAGCAGTTGCGGGTACAGATACCAAAGCGATCAAAATACTGATCATGGGACAACAGTGAAAAATGTCGTTGAGTACTAAAGTAGCACTGATGACATGTTTTCTCGCAAGTGGAGATTATGAAGTGCTCGTTATAAGTAGTTACATCGATACAGTCTTCATCAATGCTCCATGAGATTTTCGATTTAAGTTAAGGGTTTTGTGTAATACTTGATATGGTGGCATAGTGAGTTGGAATTGTTCCAAAAAGGTTACTGTGGCAAATTCTATAACAAAGGCTAAGTATGTTGACGCTTTAGAAGCGATTAAGAAGATGTTGAATCATATAGTTCATTCATGACTTAGTATGGTTCCAAGAAGGTTTTGGTCAATGGGACACTATTGTTGATAGTTGCTCCATAGCTCAGTCTGAAGAATCAAGGTTTGACCAGTGATTTGCATATATACAAAGCCAAGTCCACACAAAATATGAATTTTGTGAAAGCATGAAAACGCGAGGATATGCAAAGATACAGACGGACCTGAAGTTGTCAGTTCCGTTGGAAAGGACTATACCACAAGCGAAGCATATTTTACACAGATATGTCATCGGTGTAAAGTGCATTAGCATTGACTAGATTATTGACTCTAGTGCAAATGGGAGTCTGTAGGAGAAATGCCCTAGAGGCAATAATAAATGTTATTATTATCTCCATGTTCGCAATTATGTTTATATTCCGTGCTATAACTGCTATGGTTGTCAAGTCTACAATAACCACGAGGCTCGGAGGAAAACTCATATGCATGTGTGGAATAATAAACGGTAAAATGTATTCCTAGTCTGGCCTCTAAGACTACCTTAAGTATTGCATGATGATCACGTTTTCCTGATCATGGGCATGTCTATGCCAGGTAACTTTTGAGGGCACAATGTTAGGAGAACACTTGTGTTGAATCGACCCGATTGATGTTATGCTATGAGATACATTCGTCACAAGTTAATGGTTAATAACACAGAGAAAGTTAACGTTTGCATAATTCTTTAGACCATGAGAGTATCGAGTTCCTTCGCACTTGCTTCATGAACTTTGGGGTTTGTTAAACGTCATCTGTAACAGGGTGGCTATTACGGCGGCTTACGGATTCATGGGAAAGTGTGACAAGTAACTTGATAGCTCAAGATTGGGATTTGCTCTTCCGACGATGGAGAGATATTCTTTGGGCCCTCTCGGTGTTATGGTGTGGCGCCCCGCCTGAATACCACTGTAGTCAGATGGTCACCACACACATCAGCCCAGGAAATCACACTGGCGCGTGCCTTTACAACAAGTATCATGAACACAGACATCTCTATTAATGGATATATAAGTCTTACATGATAGTTTACAAGGGTGATGGCAGCGGAAAAGTTCTATCTAAGGCAGCATGGTCTTGGTATGGCACCACTCCACAGGGATCTGACTGGGTTACTCTTCTAGCCGCGAACGCTCTGGCTCCTCGCTAGTGGACGTTGGATCCTTAGGTGAACCTGGCCACGTTGAAGGCTGCTGAGTACTTTTGAATGTACTCGCAAGCAAACCAAACCAACATATACACCAAGCAAAGCAGTCCATGGCATTCAAGCATGCACTTGTTATCTTAACAGTATTAACTATCATGTTATGACAGGATTATCTAGCAGAATTAATCAACTAGCAGCATTAGTCATCATGTCATAGCAGGATTATCTAGCATGATAACTATTGAAGTAAATACAGTAAGGTAAAGCATATCAAGTAAATAGTCCATATTCCGAATATTCTCATGATCCAAATCCGATCCAAACCTTGCGGTCATCCGATCACTTATCTCATAGCCATCGCATGGCTAACATTCATATCCCTGACAACATCTAGTGTCCATGCATCTGTACTGCAAGTCCGACAAACCTTACCATTCGCTGGTTCAGTATGAGCAACACATTATATAGTTTAATCCTCCGGACTCGACATAGACCAAATAGTGTGACCTAGTACGAACCGCGTCCCATAACCGAGGACGCGGCTATTCGAATAGATTTACACTCTATAGCGGTTGCGCACTTTACCCACACTATGGAGCTCCTAGCCTCATGCTCCCATTAAGGTGGACCGGTGCTGCTCCAACAAAACCTGCCTATTGCCTGGCACTCTTACGGTCCCACCAATAATCATATCCTCCCAGGGTCATGTCCTGGGTGGCCCCAGTGTCACCCCATGACACCTTCCATCGTCGTGGCCAAATAAAACTGTCCCAAACGGGGACCCATGCGCATATAACCAAACTAGGCTCACAGGATTATCGCCGCCTACCGGGCCAGGGTAGCACGCACGCATAATCCCCCCTCTTTGGTGGTACCAATAAGAGGCAAGACAATAGACCAAGCTAGGGCCTCCCCATCTAGGCAAGTGTGGTTGCACTTGATGAGCTCGGTTCGATGGCACTATGACTCGATCCAGCCGACGGAGGAGATTGTCATTATTAAGTCACATTCTTAACATTACCATAACAACAATAGTTCATGATGAAAACATAACAACCTATCTCCATACTACAACAACGAGTCACTAGTGCGACAGTATGATGAGCATTAGCAGGTAATGTAAATAGCAAATACAAACTATCAGGAGTTTAATTATATCTAGCACAAATACATTCATTAATTAAACACACAAGAATAACATAGAGCAATGCTTTAGGGCACATATTAGATGGTCGGCTTACCTGGGGGTCGATGAATTCACCGGAGAGAAATGTGATCACCTCGTGGAAAAATTCACCGGAGAAGATTCCCTCTCGGAGGGGCTGAATATAGGGCAGGGGCAAAATGGTCATTTTTGGAGAGTGTCAACACTGTGAAAGTGACCTCATCAGAACGGGCTCAACGAGCTGAAGAAGTGGGCTTTGGATTCACCTCGATTGGAGTTACGAGCAAAAAGATATAAAGCTTTTTCTGCCAGGGACCAATCTACAAAAGAAATATTCACAACCGGGTCCCTGACAGCATGACTGGTCGCGCACTCGGGAGAAATACATTTTCCATCGGGGAAAACGTAACAGTGGCTAGGGCGTCTCCACTTAATCCAGCTGGCCGGCCCTCTCTCGCCGACAGCTGGGCCCCACGCGGCTTCTCTCTCCTCCCTCCATCTCCTTCTTCCTCCTCCCGACAAAGAACAGCAGTGGCTTCAGCCTTGCCGGTGCCGGTGATGGGAGGCCATGGCGGCCATGGGTGCCATCGGGGATGGATGCGTCGCTCCACCACGTGGCCGTAGGTGGTGGAGAGGGCGCTGGCGATGGCCGGAGTTGGCCACGGCAACCATGGCCTAGGACGGCGGCTCCGTGGCAATGGCGGCCTTCCGGTGGCTGGCGAGGCTGGGAAAGGCGGCGGGGATGGTCTATGGCGGCTAGGGAGCTCAGAGGTGAGCTCGAATGGAGCTGAGGACGACTGAGGCGCGGGAATTTGAGAGGAGGCAGCGACAACGCTTTGGCCATGGGAGGGGTCAGAGAGCTCCTCGAGCGCGGTTTAGATGTGGGGCAGAGCTAGGAGGGATAGGAAGGGCTGATGGTGAGGTCGAATGGCTCAGGGAGGGTCTATTTATAGCCCGGCCGAGGCGAGTGGATGGGCACGGTTGCGGTGGCGATCTTAGCAGCGCACTGGAACTCCGGGGTAACATGGCTAGCCGGTTGCGAGCTTCGGGGGGCTTAGCGGGGAGGGCAGAGGCATCGAGTGTGCTCGAGAAGACTTGGGGGAGAAGTTAGGGAGGAAGCCGACGACGGTCACGGGTGTACAGTACGGTGGTGGGACTCGCCGTGGCGCGAGGAGGAAGAGAGAAGAGGGGAGAAGGGTCTAGAGAGGGGCAGGTGGATGCCACGGAGCCGTTTGACACGCCGGGACATGCCGGAGCTGGCCGGAGCTGCCTTGCCGATGAGAACAGTGTGCTGACCACCGTTTTGGCCTGTCCTAAGCATGGTCACCATGGGTGCGGCGTGTCCAGGGCACCAGATGGTCCTAGAACCTTGTCAATGGAATGTATCACTACTCAAATAGGTGATAGGAGTAGCTGGAACCATCTAGGTAGCTCTGAGGTGAGAATAATTTGCACAAACAGGTTCTAACAGCAAACTTGGCTAGAATTTTCTGGAGAAATGGCTAAAGAAATGTTGTTGGATCATTGTCACAATGAAATAGAGTAGGATGGAGTAAGTGCTAGTAAAATTTGAGGTCATTTGGACTAGTTTTGCATACACTTTCTTTGTAATACAAAATTTGATCCAGAAACTAGATTTGAAGCTGTGCTAAAATGGATTGATAAAATGAGCTGAATTTTGGTGTAGAGAGGTTATTTGGGTGTATGAAGATACTGGAAAATTTTCAGCCCAAATTGATCATCTATGAAGGTACTTCCTTCACAGAGATGCAATCTGGACAGAAACTTAGATAATTTACTGGGGGAAATTGGCTAGATGAAATGGGCTGGTTTTTTGGTATCCAGGGGTTATTTATCATGTTTAACAACCCTAAAAAGTTTCAGCCCAAAAAGATCAAGGGAGCAAGCACTTCTTTTGCAATTTGGAAATCTAGACAAAATTTGCAAATGGATGTTGTGCTCAAAATTTGATCTATGGAACTAGGGTTCTTGATGGAATGGTAAAGATATGGATAGGAGAAGCTCCACAAATTATTTAGGATTTTTCCTGGCTACCAAAATGGTAGTTCCTTTGGAAACTGCCCAAAATGCAATATTGGCTTTAAATAGGAAAAGGCAATTTCCCTTATTTAATTATAGCCAATATTTTTATGGGAGCTCAATATGATCACAGAGAATATCTCCACAAGTTTCCATGAGCTTTGGAGATGGATAGATATTTTCCTGGATTTAATTCCATTAAACAGCAGAAAAAGGAATTAATTTTAAATGAAAAATATTGCAAATGACTTGGCAATATTTGTACATATCCAGGGTTTATAGATGTAGGAGAGTCTCTAGGAAAAGTTTGGGAGGCAACAGATCAAAGGAAATTGGGGTTCCTTTGCAATGGAAGGAATTAGGGTTTCCCTTCCGGTAACTCAGAAAGTAGGGTTTCGGTGGCAAAGTCCTGAGAGAATATCTTGGGTAGCAAGGTTGGACTGGAGAGAATCTCTGGTCGAATAGGGAAGGCAAGGCTAAATGACCATCTTCATATACCCAAGAGCGAGAGAAAATCCGATAACTTCGAGAAAAAAGACGGGAGTCAAATTCCGCGAAGGAAAAAAAACAAGGAGCAAAAACCATGGTGTCACAAACCTACCCCCCTTAAGAAAATCTCATCCTCGAGATTTCTGGGCTTACCTCCCGGCTAAGGGGAACTTGTCTATGGGTGACTTGGATCCATCAGCTGTCTTGTCTTTGTTGGTTCACTGGCCTTTTAACTACCTCTTCTGATGGCTCAGGTGTTGCCTTCTCAAACGGCTGCATTGAATCCTTCTCTTTCCTATCAGGCAAACCTTCTACCCTAGTAGTTTGTAGCCTGAGGTTGATCGGTAGTGAGTAGTATCAACAGAATAGCTCATTTTCAAGGCTTGGAGCTAGCTGCTTCGGGTTTTATTGTGATACTTCATACACTGACTCTCATGGGCAGGACATCCTTCCTTGGTACAGGTCTCACGTGCTCGTATGGCCTTGAGTGACTAGGGGTGGCTTTCTTTTTATCTTATCAGAATGCTCAGTCTGAGTACTGTGGGTTCCGCACGAGGTGTTTCTTCCTGCCTCCTGCATTCTGACTTTGTCCTTACGTGATCAATGGTGATGTTCCCGAAAAATGCACTGGGATCGCTGCAACTTTGTTGTCTGGTGATATGTCTCCAACGTATCTATAATTTTTGATTGTTCCATGCTATTATATTATCTATTTTGGATGTTTTATATGCATTAATATGCTATTTTATATTATTTTTGGGACTAACCTATTAAACTAGAGCCCAGTGCCAGTTTCTATTTTTTCCCTGTTTTTGAGTTTTATAGAAAAGGAATATCAAACGGAGTCCAAACGGAATAAAACTTTCGCGATGATTTTTCTTGGACCAGAAGACACACGTAGGACTTGACGTCCAAGTCAGAAGACCTGCCAGGCGATGACAAGCCGCCAGGGCGCACCCCCCTGGCTTGTGGGTCCCCTGCAGGCCCTCTAACCCTAATTCTTGGCCTATATATTCCCAAACCACCAGAAGCGTCCACAAAAATACTTTCCGCCGCCGCAAGCCTCTGTTCCCATGAGATCCCATCTTGGGGCCTTTTCCGGTACTGTTCCGGAGGGGGATTCGATCACGGAGGGCATCTACATCAACCCTATTGCCCTTTCGATGAAGTGTGAGTAGTTTACCTCAGACCTTCGGGTCCATAGCTAGTAACTAGATGGCTTTTTCTGTCTCTCCGATCTTCTCTAAATTCTTATATGCATGATTTCATGTCTTTGTATTTCTCTTCGAGTTATCGGTTTGGTTTGGCCAATTAGATTGGTAGTTCTTGCAATGGGAGAGGTGCTTAGTTTTGGGTTCAATCTTGCGGTGTCCTCACCCAGTGACAAAGTAGGGGTAGCAAGGCACGTATTTGTATTTTTGCCATCAAGGACAAAAAGATGGGGTTTTCATCATATTGCTTGAGTTTATCCCTCTACATCATGTCATCTTACTTAAGGCGTTACTCCGTTCTTTATGAACTTAATACTCTAGATGCATGCTGGATAGTGGTCGATGTGTGGAGTAATAGTAGTAGATGCAGAATCATTTCGGTCTACTTGACACGGACGTGATGCCTATATGCATAATCATTGCCTTGGATATCATCATAACTATGCACTTTTCTATCAATTGCTCGACAGTAATTTGTTCACCCACCGTATTATTTGCCTTCATGAGAGAAGCCTCTAGTGAAACCTATGGCCCCCGGGTCTATTTTCCATCATATATTTTCAGATCTATAAACCAAAAATACCTTGCTGCAATTTATTTACTTTTACTTTGTTTTTCGTTTTAGTAATCTTTTATATCAATCTCTATCAGATCTCATCCTTGCAAGTGACCGTGAAGAGATTGACAACCCCTTTATCGCGTTGGGTGCAAGTGTTTGATTGTTTGTGCAGGTGCGTAGATTGGGGACTTGATTGTACCTCCTACTGGATTGATTCCTTGGTTCTCAAAACTGAGGGAAATACTTATCTCTACTTTGCTGCATCACCCTTTCCTCTTCAAGGGAAAAACCAACGCAAGCTCAAGAAGTAGCAGGAAGAATTTCTGGCGCCGTTGCCGGGGAGGTCTACATCAAGCCTACCAAGTACCCATCATAAACTCAGCTCTCGCATTTACATTATTTTCCATTTGCCTCTCATTTTCCTCTCCCCCACTTCTAAAATGATTTTCAGAAAAAACCAAAAAGATTTGCCTTTTTATCCGCCTTCTTTCGTTCGCCTTTTCGTTTGCCCTTATGTCTTACTTGGTTTGTTTGCTCGTTTGCTTGGCATAATTGTGTATTTTATTGAAAAACAGTAAGCATAGAGTTTATGGATCCTCATCCACTTGCTAATCTTTTTAAGAGATCCAATTATGATGAACTTATTGCTAGTGAGTTGAGTGCACTAGATTATCTTGATGAAGTTTTGCTTGAAATTCGTGAATCCAAAAATTATGATGAAGTGTCAAAAGAAGAAATTTATGAAGTGATTCACGATAGCTCCCTGGTTGAAAAGCATGATTGCAATGATATTATTATAAATTCTATTAATGTCAGTTGTGCTAATAATATGCAAAACCCTAAGCTTGGGGATGCTAATTTTGCTATGTCCACTACTTGTTGCAATGATCATGATTGGGGTAATTTTTCTTATGATCTCGAAAATTTATTTGAGCCTCATGTTGAATATGTTTGCAATAATATTGAAAGTGGGTTTGGAAGAGTGTCAACTCTAGGTAATAATGATCCCACTACTTTGGAGTATGATCAGTCCTATGAAATTTTTGATAAAAGTGGGCTTGGAGAGGTTATGACTTTAGTTAATGTTAATCCCACTATCTTGGAAGAGTGTCAACTTTGCATGATTGTGGATCATGTAGAGAATATGTTATGTGATAGCTATATTGTTGAATTTGAGTATGATCCCACATGTAATTATTATGAGAGAGGAAAATATGGTTGTAGAAATTTTCAGGTCACTAAATTACCTCTCGTTATGTTGAGATTGCTATTGTTTCTTTCTTCTTCCCTGCATATGCTAGTTTTTGCTTTTCTTGATAAATCTTTTCCCTATAAAATGCCTATGCATAGGAAGTATGTTAGACTTAAATATGTTTGTCGCATGTTTTATGATGCTCTCTTTGTGTTTCAATTATTATCTTTCATGTGAGCATCGTCGAAATCTCAATGCCTATCTAAAAAGGCTTTAAAGAAAAGCGCTTGTTGGGAGACAACCCAATATTTTTCTTTTCTGTTTTTATGATTACACATTATTGCCTCTGTAGTAATTGTGTTTTAGTGTTTTAATTAGTGTTTGTGCCAAGTAAGACCTTTCGGAGGGTCTACGGCGATAGTTGATTTGATCTTGCTGAAAAACAGAAACTTTTGCGCTCAGTACAGGAATTTTATAAATTCATCAGGGCGTGCATTAGATCTGATTTTTTTACACAAGATTGATATACAAATTGCCCAGGTTTTCCTAATTTTTCAGAATTTTTAGAGCTATAGTAGTATTCGAAGTTTCCAGATTGCTACAGACTATTCTGTTTTTGATAGATTATGTTTTCTTTGTGTTGTTTGCTTATTTTGATGTATCTATGGGTAGTATCGGTGGGTATGAACCATGGAGAAGTTGGAATACAGTAGATATTACACCAATATAAATAAATAATGAGTTCACAACTGTACCAAAAGTGGTGATTTATTTTCTTATACTAACGGATCTCATGAGTTTTCTGTTGAGTTTTGTGTTGTGAAGTTTTCAAGTTTTGGTAAAGATTTGATGGACTATGGAATAAGGAGTGGCAAGAGCCTAAGCTTGGGGATGCCCAAGGCACCCCAAGGTAATATTCAAGGACAACCAAGAGCCTAAGCTTGGGGATGCCCTGGAAGGCATCCCCTCTTTTGTCTTCAATCCATCGGTAAATTTACTTGAGGCTATATTTTTATTCACCACATGATATGTGTTTTGCTTGGAGCGTCATGTATGGTATGAGTCTTTTCTTTTTAGTTTGCCACAATCATCCTTGCTGCACACATCTTTTTGAGAGGGACACACATGAATCATGAATTTATTAAAATACTCTTTGTGCTTCACTTATATCTTTTGAGCTAGGCAATATGCTCTAGTGCTTCACTTATATCTTTTTAGAGCACGGCGGTGGCTTTATTTTATAGAAATTGTTGAACTCTCTTGCTTCACTTATATTATTTTTAGAGTCTCTAAACAACATGGTAATTTTCTTTGGTTATGAATTTAGTCCTAATATAATGGGCATTCAAGAGGGATATAATAAAAACTTTCATATAAAGTGCATTGAATATTATGAGAAGTTTGATTCCTTATGATTGTTTTGAGATATAAAGATGGTGATATTAGAGTCATGCTAGTGAGTAATTGTGGATTGGTAGAAATACTAGTGTTAAAGTTTGTTATTCCCGTAGCATGCACGTATGGTGAACCGTTATGTTATGAAGTCGGAGCTTGATTTATTTATTGATTGCCATCCTTTGTGTGGAGGTCGGGATTGCGCGATGGTTAACTCCTACCAACCCTTCCCCTAGGGGCATGCGTCTAATACTTTGTTTCGATGACTAATAGACTTTTGCAATAAGTATGTGAGTTCTTTATGACTAATGTTGGGTCCATGGATTATACACACTCTCACCCTTCCACCTTTGCTAGCCTCTCTACTACCGCGCAACTTTCGCCGATGCATTAAACCCACCATATACCCTTCCTCAAAACAGCCACCATACCTACCTATTATGGCATTTCCATAGCCATTCCAAGATATATTGCCATGCAACTTCCACCGTTCCGTTTATTATGACACACACCATCATCGTCATATTGCTTTGCATGATCGTAAGACAGCTAGCATGATGTTTTCATGGCTACGCTAGATCGTTGCACATCCTGGTACACCGCCGGAGGCATTCATATAGAGTCATATTTTGTTCTAAGTATCGAGTTGTAATTCTTGAGTTGTAAGTAAATAAAAGTGTGATGATCATCATTATTAGAGCATTGTCCCATGCGAGGAAAGGATGATGGAAGCTATGATTCCCTCACAAGTCGGGATGAGTCTCCGGAGTTTACAAGAAAATAAAAGAGGCCAGAGAAGCCCAAATAAAAAAAAGAGGCCAAAGAAGCCCACCAAAAAAAAAGAAAAAAAACGAGAGAAAATAGAGAAGGGACAATGCTACAATTCCTTTTTCCACACTTGTGCTTCAAAGTAGCACCGTGATCTTCATGATAGAGAGTCTCCTATGCTGTCACTTTCATATACTAGTGGGAATTTTTCATTATAGAACTTGGCTTGTATATTCTAATGATGGGCTTCCTCAAATTGCCGTAGGTCTTCGTGAGCAAGCGAGTTGGATGCACACCCACTTAGTTTCTTTTTGAGCTTTCATAGACTTATAGCTCTAGTGCATCCGTTGCATGGCAATCCCTACTCACTCACATTGATATCTATTGATGGGCATCTCCATAGCCCGTTGATATGCCTAGTTGGTGTGAGACTATCTCCTTCTTTTTGTCTTCTCCACAACCTTCACCATATTCTATTCCACCTATAGTGCTATATCCATGGCTCACGCTCATGTATTGTGTGAAACTTGAAAGAGTTTGAGAATACTAAAGTGTGAAACAATTGCTTTGCTAAAACCGGGGTTGTGCATGATTTAATACTTTGTGTGATGAAGATGGAGCATAGCCAGACTATATGATTTTGTAGGGATAGCTTTCTTTGGCCATGTTATTTTGAGAAGACATGATTGCTTTGTTAGTATGCTTGAAGTATTAATGTTTTTATGTCAATATTAAACTTTTGTCTTGAATCTTAAGAATCTGAACATTCAAGCCACAATAAAGAAAATTACATGGATAAAGATGTTAGGTTGCATTCCACATCAAAAATTCTGTTTTTATCATTTACCTACTCGAGGACGAGCAGGAATTAAGCTTGGGGATGCTTGATACGTCTCCAATGTATCTATAATTTTTTATTGTTCCATGCTTTTAT
Organism: Thinopyrum obtusiflorum; assembly: GCA_036873465.1. Taxonomy (NCBI): domain Eukaryota; kingdom Viridiplantae; phylum Streptophyta; class Magnoliopsida; order Poales; family Poaceae; genus Thinopyrum; species Thinopyrum obtusiflorum. Next base: position 24,356 of record JAAAWM010010314.1, on the reverse strand, counting down.
ATTGTCTATTTTGGATGTTTTATATGCATTAATATGCTATTTTATATTATTTTTGGGACTAACCTATTAACCTAGAGCCCAGTGCCAGCTTCTGTTTTTTTCCCTGTTTTTGAGTTTTATAGAAAAGGAATATCAAACGGAGTCCAAATGGAATAAAACTTTCGCGATGATTTTTCTTGGACCAGAAGACACACGTAGGACTTGGAGTCCAAGTCAGAAGACCTGCCAGGCGACGACAAGCCGCCAAGGCGCGCCCCCCTGGCTTGTGGGTCCCCTGCAGGCCCTCTAACCCTAATTCTTGGCCTATATATTCCTAAACCACCAGAAGCGTCCACAAAAATACTTTTCTGCCACCGCAAGCCTCTGTTCCCATGAGATCCCATCTTGGGGCCTTTTTTAGTACCCTGCCGGAGGGGGATTCGATCACGGAGGGCATCTACATCAACCCTATTGCCCTTCCGATGAAGCGTGAGTAGTTTACCTCAGACCTTCGGGTCCATAGCTAGTAGCTAGATGTCTTTTTCTCTCTCTCTCTCCGATCCTCAATACCATGTTCTCCATGATCTTCATGGAGATCAATCCGATGTAATACTCTTTTGCGGTGTGTTTGTCGAGATCCAATGAATTGTGGATCTATGATCAGATTTTCTATGAATATTATTTGAATCTTCTAGGGGGGGGGGGGGGGGGGGGGGGGGGGGGGGGGGGGGGGGGGGGGGGGGGGGGGGGGGGGGGGGGGGGGGGGGGGGGGGGGGGGGGGGGGGGGGGGGGGGGGGGGGGGGGGGGGGGGGGGGGGGGGGGGGGGGGGGGGGGGGGGGGGGGGGGGGGGGGGGGGGGGGGGGGGGGGGGGGGGGGGGGGGGGGGGGGGGGGGGGGGGGGGGGGGGGGGGGGGGGGGGGGGGGGGGGGGGGGGGGGGGGGGGGGGGGGGGGGGGGGGGGGGGGGGGGGGGGGGGGGGGGGGGGGGGGGGGGGGGGGGGGGGGGGGGGGGGGGGGGGGGGGGGGGGGGGGGGGGGGGGGGGGGGGGGGGGGGGGGGGGGGGGGGGGGGGGGGGGGGGGGGGGGGGGGGGGGGGGGGGGGGGGGGGGGGGGGGGGGGGGGGGGGGGGGGGGGGGGGGGGGGGGGGGGGGGGGGGGGGGGGGGGGGGGGGGGGGGGGGGGGGGGGGGGGGGGGGGGGGGGGGGGGGGGGGGGGGGGGGGGGGGGGGGGGGGGGGGGGGGGGGGGGGGGGGGGGGGGGGGGGGGGGGGGGGGGGGGGGGGGGGGGGGGGGGGGGGGGGGGGGGGGGGGGGGGGGGGGGGGGGGGGGGGGGGGGGGGGGGGGGGGGGGGGGGGGGGGGGGGGGGGGGGGGGGGGGGGGGGGGGGGGGGGGGGGGGGGGGGGGGGGGGGGGGGGGGGGGGGGGGGGGGGGGGGGGGGGGGGGGGGGGGGGGGGGGGGGGGGGGGGGGGGGGGGGGGGGGGGGGGGGGGGGGGGGGGGGGGGGGGGGGGGGGGGGGGGGGGGGGGGGGGGGGGGGGGGGGGGGGGGGGGGGGGGGGGGGGGGGGGGGGGGGGGGGGGGGGGGGGGGGGGGGGGGGGGGGGGGGGGGGGGGGGGGGGGGGGGGGGGGGGGGGGGGGGGGGGGGGGGGGGGGGGGGGGGGGGGGGGGGGGGGGGGGGGGGGGGGGGGGGGGGGGGGGGGGGGGGGGGGGGGGGGGGGGGGGGGGGGGGGGGGGGGGGGGGGGGGGGGGGGGGGGGGGGGGGGGGGGGGGGGGGGGGGGGGGGGGGGGGGGGGGGGGGGGGGGGGGGGGGGGGGGGGGGGGGGGGGGGGGGGGGGGGGGGGGGGGGGGGGGGGGGGGGGGGGGGGGGGGGGGGGGGGGGGGGGGGGGGGGGGGGGGGGGGGGGGGGGGGGGGGGGGGGGGGGGGGGGGGGGGGGGGGGGGGGGGGGGGGGGGGGGGGGGGGGGGGGGGGGGGGGGGGGGGGGGGGGGGGGGGGGGGGGGGGGGGGGGGGGGGGGGGGGGGGGGGGGGGGGGGGGGGGGGGGGGGGGGGGGGGGGGGGGGGGGGGGGGGGGGGGGGGGGGGGGGGGGGGGGGGGGGGGGGGGGGGGGGGGGGGGGGGGGGGGGGGGGGGGGGGGGGGGGGGGGGGGGGGGGGGGGGGGGGGGGGGGGGGGGGGGGGGGGGGGGGGGGGGGGGGGGGGGGGGGGGGGGGGGGGGGGGGGGGGGGGGGGGGGGGGGGGGGGGGGGGGGGGGGGGGGGGGGGGGGGGGGGGGGGGGGGGGGGGGGGGGGGGGGGGGGGGGGGGGGGGGGGGGGGGGGGGGGGGGGGGGGGGGGGGGGGGGGGGGGGGGGGGGGGGGGGGGGGGGGGGGGGGGGGGGGGGGGGGGGGGGGGGGGGGGGGGGGGGGGGGGGGGGGGGGGGGGGGGGGGGGGGGGGGGGGGGGGGGGGGGGGGGGGGGGGGGGGGGGGGGGGGGGGGGGGGGGGGGGGGGGGGGGGGGGGGGGGGGGGGGGGGGGGGGGGGGGGGGGGGGGGGGGGGGGGGGGGGGGGGGGGGGGGGGGGGGGGGGGGGGGGGGGGGGGGGGGGGGGGGGGGGGGGGGGGGGGGGGGGGGGGGGGGGGGGGGGGGGGGGGGGGGGGGGGGGGGGGGGGGGGGGGGGGGGGGGGGGGGGGGGGGGGGGGGGGGGGGGGGGGGGGGGGGGGGGGGGGGGGGGGGGGGGGGGGGGGGGGGGGGGGGGGGGGGGGGGGGGGGGGGGGGGGGGGGGGGGGGGGGGGGGGGGGGGGGGGGGGGGGGGGGGGGGGGGGGGGGGGGGGGGGGGGGGGGGGGGGGGGGGGGGGGGGGGGGGGGGGGGGGGGGGGGGGGGGGGGGGGGGGGGGGGGGGGGGGGGGGGGGGGGGGGGGGGGGGGGGGGGGGGGGGGGGGGGGGGGGGGGGGGGGGGGGGGGGGGGGGGGGGGGGGGGGGGGGGGGGGGGGGGGGGGGGGGGGGGGGGGGGGGGGGGGGGGGGGGGGGGGGGGGGGGGGGGGGGGGGGGGGGGGGGGGGGGGGGGGGGGGGGGGGGGGGGGGGGGGGGGGGGGGGGGGGGGGGGGGGGGGGGGGGGGGGGGGGGGGGGGGGGGGGGGGGGGGGGGGGGGGGGGGGGGGGGGGGGGGGGGGGGGGGGGGGGGGGGGGGGGGGGGGGGGGGGGGGGGGGGGGGGGGGGGGGGGGGGGGGGGGGGGGGGGGGGGGGGGGGGGGGGGGGGGGGGGGGGGGGGGGGGGGGGGGGGGGGGGGGGGGGGGGGGGGGGGGGGGGGGGGGGGGGGGGGGGGGGGGGGGGGGGGGGGGGGGGGGGGGGGGGGGGGGGGGGGGGGGGGGGGGGGGGGGGGGGGGGGGGGGGGGGGGGGGGGGGGGGGGGGGGGGGGGGGGGGGGGGGGGGGGGGGGGGGGGGGGGGGGGGGGGGGGGGGGGGGGGGGGGGGGGGGGGGGGGGGGGGGGGGGGGGGGGGGGGGGGGGGGGGGGGGGGGGGGGGGGGGGGGGGGGGGGGGGGGGGGGGGGGGGGGGGGGGGGGGGGGGGGGGGGGGGGGGGGGGGGGGGGGGGGGGGGGGGGGGGGGGGGGGGGGGGGGGGGGGGGGGGGGGGGGGGGGGGGGGGGGGGGGGGGGGGGGGGGGGGGGGGGGGGGGGGGGGGGGGGGGGGGGGGGGGGGGGGGGGGGGGGGGGGGGGGGGGGGGGGGGGGGGGGGGGGGGGGGGGGGGGGGGGGGGGGGGGGGGGGGGGGGGGGGGGGGGGGGGGGGGGGGGGGGGGGGGGGGGGGGGGGGGGGGGGGGGGGGGGGGGGGGGGGGGGGGGGGGGGGGGGGGGGGGGGGGGGGGGGGGGGGGGGGGGGGGGGGGGGGGGGGGGGGGGGGGGGGGGGGGGGGGGGGGGGGGGGGGGGGGGGGGGGGGGGGGGGGGGGGGGGGGGGCCACTTTCAATATTATTGCAAACATATTCAACATGAGGCTCAAATAAATTTTCAAGATCATAAGAAAAATCACCCCAATCATGATCATTGCAACAAGTAGTGGACATAGCAAAATTAGCATCCCCAAGCTTAGGGTTTTGCATATTATTAGCACAACTGACATTAATAGAATTTATAATAATATCATTGCAATCATGCTTTTCAACCAGGGAGCTATCGTGAATCACTTCATAAATTTCTTCTTTTGACACTTCATCATAATTTTTGGATTCACGAATTTCAAGCAAAACTTCATCAAGATAATCTAGTGCACTCAACTCACTGGCAATAAGTTCATCATAATTGGATCTCTTAAAAAGATTAGTAAGTGGATGAGGATCCATAAACTCTATGCTTACAGTTTTTCAATAAAATACACAATTATGCCAAGTAAACGAGCAAACAAACCAAGTAAGACATAAGGGCAAACAAAAAGGCGAACGAAAGAAGGCGGATAAAAAGGCAAATCTTTTTGGTTTTTTCTGAAAATCATTTTAGAAGTGGGGGAGAGGAAAATGAGAGGCAAATGGCAAATAATGTAAATGCATAGCCTTTTCCTGTACTAAGAGAAAATACTACTTGTGCATCCAAAATCCTTGAAACAAGTTTATGCCATAAAGTGTCCACCATACCTACCTATACATGGTACTTCACTGGCATTCCAAGTAAATTTGCATGTGCCACTTCTAAACTTTCAAATAAACTTCTGTTTTGTGTGCCCGTACAGCTCATGGAGCGGTGGGGGTAGTCATTATCTTCCATGCTAAATGTGTTTTACTCACGACGAGTGTTTATTCAGCTTGTCAAATTTATGAGAGAGGCTAGTAATCGGGATGCCCAGTCCCAAATAAAAAAAAAAGACACTCCCCTAGAAAGTTGAAAGTTGGCAGGCACCCATAAAACACAGGGGCAATGTGTACAAACAATGGTTGCATCAAATGGTTGTGAGCTGGATGTATAGAAGCAAAGCACCTACAATGAAGATATAGATGTAGTATTATATAGGTGCATGAAAATTTTCTACGGTTATAAGTAGGAGAAGAAAAAAAATGAATAATTTAGTAGCAGCAAGCAAGGAAGTTTTATGCAGAAACCTTAGAAGCAAATGAGTGTCATATTTGAAGTTCAAGTTGCCGGTTGGATGAAAATATGCTATATACATGATATATAGAAGATATGATATACGCATGGGTTCAAATTGAATCATAGAATTAAAGCAAAACTAAAAATGTTTGGCCACCAAGGGGATGGCTATTTTGAGTTTTGACTCACCAACATATAGATTGATTTGTTTTTTTGGCATTTGGAAGCAAAATATATAGACTCCGGAAGCATCTGTATAGACATTTTAGATGCAACGGAACTGAGAAGCACGAACATACAAGTTGGGAACAGATCTAAACTTGGATGGAAACATGAAAAATTGAAATCATGTCAAAAACTAATATTATCACCAAGATTGTAAATCATATTACTGTGATCTGCAATTCTGCATAAGAAATTTACCAAAATTCCTAGATGAAATAGTGGTCCACTACAACTTGGATATAACAGATTCACTCAGCAAAATTTATCGAAGTAAGCACTGCATCCACAGTAACAAATCAAATCAACTAATTAAAAATGAATCAAACATGAGATGAATCAAACCCTAGTTTGGGTGAGTACATACCATGGGGCGACGGCTGGGATGCGCGTGCAACTTCTTTGCCGTCCCGAAACGGCGCTGTTGTGGGAGGACGGTTGGTGATGGGGCAGAGTCTGATGGGGACCCGGGGCGGCGATGGGGGTTGGTGAGAGCAGTGTTCCGATGAAGTAGACGGGGGCGGGACGCCGCACCGGCGACATGAAGCAGATGTAGCCGTGGCAAAGCCGTAGTGCGGAGCAGGTTGTGGCGGAGGTAGCCGTCGAGGTGAGCGGCGAGCTCGGGGGTGGATGGGCTCGCCCGTGAGATGTGAGACAGGGTGGGGTGGGTTGGTCGAGCAGGCGAGATTTACTCGGAAAGGCTAAATTCTAGCATTAATTCGAGGCTAAATTCTAGCGTTAATCGACGGGAACGGATAGAAATATAGGCCGTGTGATCAAATAAGAATCAACGGACCATGACCCGTCCGACGGAAGTTTGCTATCAGACTACTGATACAAAGGGTTTCCCAACAATCTTTTGACTAATTTGTATGTACGTAAAATTACACATTTGGATGCTAAATTATTTCCTCTGTAGCCTTCGCTATTATCTTGGGATGGTGTTGTTTTGATTTGCCTCGAAGGACCATCATCATGTCCATTTCTCCAGCTCCCTGGAATCACCAGGCCGCCACTATCCTCCATGTCGGCCTTGCTAGGTATTATTTCCCACTCTTTCTATACTGCATGCAACGTGATGAACATATAATTTTCAAGATCTAAATCATTGACTTTGTTTGGCAGTAATAGTACTGTTCTATATGATTTACCACTCTTTACACTTGGTAGATTTTTGTCAGCAAAGATGGGGTGATTTGGGAGCCAAATCCAAAGGCAGATACGTTTTCCATTATTCAAATAGGGCTGCATGATTATGAGTGTAATACATATATTTTTCTTATCATTTAATGTTTCTTCATTTTGTCTATGAGGATATATATTTTCAATAATTGCAGCTGTGATGTGCCGAACATTATGTTTATCACATGATTTAAAAGAAAATTAAAATTGTGCTTTTGAGTTATCCCTGCACCAAACATCACGTCTTCACCTAAAAAGAAATCACAAGATGCAATAACTTTGTTCTACCTAAATTTTCATGTGCACAACAAAAATTTGAAAAAGGCATGTGCAAAATATGCAACAAGAGACATGTGAGCAAAGAAAGCCAGGTAAGTGAGTGTAGCTAGATTCAAACTAAAGCACCTGTTGCAAACTGATGCAAACAAAAAGCGAACTACTACCTCCGTCCCAAATTATAAGTCGTTTTGTTAGGCCATTTTAGCCTACCAAAACATCTTATAATTTGGAACAGAGGAAGTATATCTTAACAAAAACTAATTAACATTCTTTCTGTGGATTCAAGTTTTCGCAATTTATTCTCTACTCATGTAATTAAGTTCATTACATCATGTTCCCAATTAATTATCATTAAGACGCCCGATGGAAAAAATTCAACACACGAAACAGGCTTTCGCCCCGCTTTATATATAAAGGAACAATCGAACAAGGTACACGGCCGAACGATACAAGGTGATGAGGTAGCCCTCACACAACGCTGATCCCAGGATAACCGGATCACGCAACGCACGCGACCACGCTACCATTGGAGCACAGGAAGATCTGAGTACAACGTCACACAATGCCCTAAAACACCTAAGCTCCACGACAAAGCCCTCAGGAGGGATAACGGTGCTAAGCGTCGCCGCTGCGGAGTCCACCACGGACAAGGGTTTTCACCCTGAACCCTGACACGAAGAAGAGCACCACGACGACGTCTTCAGGAAGAGAGCGGCGCCCGCGAGCGTCGCCGTCGTCAGCGACAGAGCGCACAGCTTTCGCTCGGCAGCTCCACTGTGTCACCATGACGCCTCCAGGACACGCCCGACGAGACCAGGTAAAATTTCAACACATGGCAGGCAATAGTTTGGTCATGGGATAATCATCGTCGTGAGAACCGCCTATCTTCATATCCGCGTCTCCCTCAGCCTCCATTTTACTTGCTCTTTCTCAGATGGCCTTCTTCTCACCCACCTCGGCGGCCTTCTTCTCTGCATTCTCATCTGTTTTGTTGTTGTTGTCGTCCTTGGCTTCCGCGTTTTTGATCTTCTCTGCCTTGGCCTTCTTCTTTGCCTTGGTCTTGGCCTTTGCCTTCTTCCTGGCCTGCTGATCATTTTTCTCCGTGTGTTCTTTCTTTTTCTTCTTGAGCTGGTCAATGAGACCCTCGAGGCATGCATCCGCATCATGTTCCGTGCGCGCCATTAGACACTCGGCGACATCCGCCGGGGCCATCTCTACCACCTGCAGTAGCTCCTTCACGGTGTCGAACATCGGGTGCTCATCCAACTCGAGGTAGTTCTTGGCCAGCGTCTTGAAGGCCTCAAACTCACAGTAGGACATCTCGATGTGCACGTCCATCCGTCCCCGGCGGATCAGCGCCGGGTCGAGCTCATCGATGTTATTTGTGGTGAACACGATGATCCGCTCGCCACTGTGCGCTGACCAAAGTCCGTCGATGAGGTTGAGCAGGCCGGACAGCGTCAGCTTGTTGGGGTCGCAGTACTCCTGGTCATCCTGCGCCCCTGACCATCGACGTTGACCCTTTGTGCCGCGGTTGCTGGTGAGGTCGAGGGAGCAGTCAATGTCCTCGATGACGATGATGGACTTGCCGGTGGTCTCGATGAACAGCTTACGGAGGTCGCTGTTGGTGTACAGGGTGGTGAGCTCGACGTCGTAGATGTCGTAGTTTAGGTAGTTGGCCATGGCGGCGATCATGGTGGACTTGCCGGTGCCTGGAGGGCCGTGTAGAAGGTAGCCACGCTTCCACGCCTTGCCGACGCGGCGGTAGTAGTCCTTCTTGTTGCGGAAGTTGTCGAGGTCGTCCATGATCATCTTCTTCTTGGATGGGTCCATGGCCAGGGTGTCGAAGGTGGTCGGGTGGTTGAAGTCGATGTAGCTCCACACCTCCTCCCTCCTAGAGCTGGTTATTTGCATGATTAATTTGGAATTAATTAAAAAAAGGTAAGCTCGCATGCATTTTTCATTGAAATTAATTATCTAATCACAATTAAATGAATAGTGAATATATTTATAAATACTAATTGCGTACGTACTGGTAGCTGACGCCCTTCTTGTTGGAGTAGAGCCTGTGGGGGCGGTTGCTGGAGATGACCTCCTGGCCAGGGGGGGGGGGGGGGGGGGGGGGGGGGGGGGGGGGGGGGGGGGGGGGGGGGGGGGGGGGGGGGGGGGGGGGGGGGGGGGGGGGGGGGGGGGGGGGGGGGGGGGGGGGGGGGGGGGGGGGGGGGGGGGGGGGGGGGGGGGGGGGGGGGGGGGGGGGGGGGGGGGGGGGGGGGGGGGGGGGGGGGGGGGGGGGGGGGGGGGGGGGGGGGGGGGGGGGGGGGGGGGGGGGGGGGGGGGGGGGGGGGGGGGGGGGGGGGGGGGGGGGGGGGGGGGGGGGGGGGGGGGGGGGGGGGGGGGGGGGGGGGGGGGGGGGGGGGGGGGGGGGGGGGGGGGGGGGGGGGGGGGGGGGGGGGGGGGGGGGGGGGGGGGGGGGGGGGGGGGGGGGGGGGGGGGGGGGGGGGGGGGGGGGGGGGGGGGGGGGGGGGGGGGGGGGGGGGGGGGGGGGGGGGGGGGGGGGGGGGGGGGGGGGGGGGGGGGGGGGGGGGGGGGGGGGGGGGGGGGGGGGGGGGGGGGGGGGGGGGGGGGGGGGGGGGGGGGGGGGGGGGGGGGGGGGGGGGGGGGGGGGGGGGGGGGGGGGGGGGGGGGGGGGGGGGGGGGGGGGGGGGGGGGGGGGGGGGGGGGGGGGGGGGGGGGGGGGGGGGGGGGGGGGGGGGGGGGGGGGGGGGGGGGGGGGGGGGGGGGGGGGGGGGGGGGGGGGGGGGGGGGGGGGGGGGGGGGGGGGGGGGGGGGGGGGGGGGGGGGGGGGGGGGGGGGGGGGGGGGGGGGGGGGGGGGGGGGGGGGGGGGGGGGGGGGGGGGGGGGGGGGGTTCAGTAGGTTTACTATTATTGGACTGTGAGAACAGTAACAGTCTCGTGACATTTGGCCTATGGTGGATTTGTCGTGTTCTTTTGTCTCCACGTACACAATGCGATCTAGTATTATTGGGAGTGAACGGCCATGAAAGCAAGGTACGGTTGAGTACACGTACTCAAATGTTTCTTAGGAGTTGAGAAAGACCGGGTTGCATTGCAATATAGCACTAGCACGGTGGTGGATCAAGTTGGACATGAACATGAGCTTACACGCGCACTTAGTGTTGGACATGGCAGAGGCTCTGGGCTTTCGTTAGTACAGAACATGCCATCTCTGGCAGTTAAAAACCCCATCTATGATGGTTTTACCACCTACTCCCTCCGTTCCAAAATATAGTGCGTCCTCGGTTTCCGCGCTTCAAATTTGATCATAAATTTAACCAACGAGACCGATTGCGGCGGGAGCAAAAATTATACCAGTGAATTCGTATTCGAAAGAAGTTTTCAATTATATAATTTTTGCTGCCGCCGCAGTCGGTCTCGTTGATTAAATTTATGGTCAAAGTTGAACCCCAGGAAGCGCGGACGCACTATATTTTGGAACGGAGAGAGTATCAGACCTTGCGGGTCAGTGATAGGTCGACCTATCAGAGGCGACAGATGGAACCACCTAAAGCGGGGCCCATCTCTGACGGTGTGTCTCCTTGGCCCACCAGAAGATAAAATTTCAATCGATTGTTGTTGAACCGCCGGTGGGCTAGGTTTGGGAGGGGGCATGAAAATTATCAATTTGTAGCCATATCCCCTACACACAGCACTATAAATACAATTACACGTCACATTGACATCATCATTTCACGGAGACCATTTGCCACATATAACAGACAATATCATTGAGATTTCACATATGAATGCTAGTCAACATATACAATGAAATCTTATAAAGAACGGCGAGTCCTCCACCCTGAGTATCAGCTCATAAATCCTTGCCATGCGGGCCAAAAGGTCTGCAGGTGGTGCTTAGGGATCACGAGCTAGTGAAGGCATAGGAATCTCGTAGTTCCTCACCCGATGGATCAGCGAGTCTAGGATAGGTGCTTAGGGGCTACGGAATCACCACTACGCAAGCTTAAGGAAGGCACACTACAGCCATCAAAGGGCACTAATGCTCGGAACATAGATCTCATAGTCCACGAATATTAAAGAATCAAAAGCAAACTATTGTCCATCAACACGTGACACATCTGCCGTCCATACATGCAATACAAATCAAGTTCATTGGGCATCCACCTGAGGCTTGATGCGAAGCGCCGCGGCGGTCTCGGCTGCAGAGGGCCACTTCTGGAAGAAGTTGCACTGCCCCATGATTGCTTTGGAGCTCAGTCGCCTGGCCTCTACCCGCGGATCCTCTTCATCTTCATTTCCTTTGGCTCCATCCAGCGCCAGGAGGGGTTTCACGAGCACATCTGCCGGCAGGCCTTGAACTCGATGTTGAACATACGCCAAGGCCATGGCCACAACGGCCTCGGCCATTGCTAGGGCATCCGAGATGAAACTCTCCCTCATCTTCTCGATGAAGTTGGGAACGCAGTGAGACAACGCCTCCACAAACGACGGTGTGGTCTCGAGGGTCGTCTTCCCAAAATTGGGATGCACCGTTTACCCCCGAGCCTCCATGATCGAATCCAGCAGCAAGTAGGCCTTAGAAGATGAAGCTTCCGACTTTTGGAGGCACACCTCTAGGGCCTTGACTTTGTCCTCCGAAATCCGGGCCACCTTCCGCGCCGTGCTGGTGTCCTCCATTGCAAGTCCGGCTCTCTTGCTGACCTCAACATGCTTGGCCTTGGCATTCACCGCCTCTTCTACGGCTGGAGCACCTTAGCCCCAAATCTTCCCAAGCTCGGAGCTCAGCTCGCGCTCGTGAAGGGTGGCATGTTCCTTCTCCGCGCTGAGAAGGTCGACGGATTGCTATGAGGCGCATGAAGGGTGCGTTAGTCAAAGCAAGTACCCCACTCGGGGGGGAAGACCGATATGACAATCTGGTGCAGAAGCTCACCCAGAGGGTCTGAGCGGCGAGCCCCATCATCAACTAAAAGTCGGCCGGGGCGAGGGGTCCTGAGGTGGCCGTCTCAAACGCGGTGGCCAGAACAGCGCTAGGGACGGCAACCTCGGTCGAGATCGCCCCTAGCGCTGGCGTGTGAGTCCCCCCCTTGACGAATGGGGCTTTGTCCGCCGCCAGAGCGCGACCCGCGTCTAACGTCATTCGGTTTGCAACCCCCGAAGTCCAGTGGTGGCAAAAGCCTGAGTTGGAATGGAAGGTCCTAAAAACGATTAACATGTTGAGGGTGCTAGCTTACCTCAGTACCAAATCTACTTGGGGTTGCATCAACAACCTTTCGGCGCGTGACTCGGTGGCCTCCATCGCAGGCAACGTCTCTCTTAACCGCAGGATCTTAACCCTTCTCTGCATACATGGGAAAAATTACGGTCCATGTTATCCACAACTTTTGGCCTCGGGAAAGTGAAGTCGGGAAAACCCACCTTCATGGATGTCGATGCCGGGGGCATACGCACTGCTCGAAATATGAAGAGAAAAACACATGACTTCATTACAAGTCGCAAAGAGACAAGAGTACCCACCAGGGAGACAGCTTCTGGGACCCACCTCAAGAACTCTTGCTTTTTCCCTCTTCGCCCAAGCCTTTTTTTTTTTGAACTTCCACTTGGCCCAAGCTGGTGACTGATGATTAGTGATTTGGCGTGATTATTTTGAAATTAATTAAAAAAAGCAAAGCATGCGTGCATGTCTCATTGAAATTAATTAAGTAATCACAACTAAATGAATAGTGAATCAAGTTCGATTAGTGAATCGATTAATATATACTAATTGCGTACGTACTGGTAGCTGACTCCCTTGCCTGCGGGGCGGTTGCTGGAGGTGACCTCCTAACCTCCGGTGGCTCTACGTACGCGTGAGTATCCAGCTTCGGTCGGCTTTCATTTGGCAAATGTCGTTAGATTATTAGGAACACAAACTTTCAGCCTATGCACTAGGTACCACGTGAGAACAGTGACAGTCACATGGCATTGTGCAGCTTTGCACTGCAACGCACAACGTGTTGATTGCTAAAATACAAATGTGAACATGACGTCAAAACAGGACGAATAAAATATGTGAATATTACTGCTAAAAAACAACATTATACTCACGGCGACGGCGGAGACAGGCCCCAGGCAGCCCGGGCCGCTGCCTGGGGCGTGAAGCTTGATTCCTTCGTTGCCTGTAGCAATTATCTAGCTACAGTGGAACACATTGGGTATTGAGCGTGGTGCTTCTACTGGAGATTTCATTCTTTTCTACCGAGTTTTATCTATTCTTTGATCATTTTCTCACAAATTTTCACAGTAAATGCTGACTGATTTTATATGCATGGGGATTGACAAGCTAATGGGAAACAGATAATCAATGGTAGAAGGACCGGTGAAAATGAATAGAACTTTTTTTTGCAACATAATTGTACATTGTATATGTTTACTGATTAATAAAAGTAATAAAAGAACATTGCCAAAACTAATAAAAACAGAAAGGGGGGGGGGGGGGGGGGGGGGGAGGGGAATCAATAGAAGGACCAGTGTGATGTACGGTACTACAGTGCGCCTCTGTGAGTTGGATTTGTCATGTTCTTTTGTCTCCATGTACACATCACATAGTGCACACTGAACAGTGGCCAATGGCCTTTGAGATGATTCGCAGTCACAGATGAGAGTAACCATCCGCATCAGTGGTAATGGATTGCATAACAGTGCTTGGACACATGTGGTCCCGAGGGATCTCGAGGAGGGTGAACGGCCATAATAGCAAGGTACGGATGCGTACGCAGACTCGAACGTTTCTCAGCAGTTGAGAGAGACCGGGTTGCATTGCAATGGAGCACTAACACGGCGGCGGATCAAGTTGGACATGGGCATGAGCTTACACGCGGAGGTAGTGTTGGACATGTCTGAGGCTCTGAGCTTTCGCTAGTACAGAACATGCCATCTATAGCAGTTCAAAATCCCATCTATGATCGCCCCTAGCGGCGGTGCGGGAGCCCCCCCTTGAACGATGGGCCTACGTCCACCGCAAGAGGGCGTCCCGCGTATGCCGCCGTCTGATCCGCAACCCACGAAGTCCTATGGTGGCAAAAGCCCACCTTGGAATGGACGGTCCTAAAAAGGGCTAACAAGTCGAAGGCGCTCGCTTACCCCAGCACCAAATCTAATCGGGGGTGCTTCGATGACCTCTCGGCGCGTGGCTTAGCGGCCTCCATCGCATGCGACGTTCCTCATAAACGCAGGATCTTAACCCTTCTCTGCATGCACGGGGAAAATAACGGTCCAGGATATCCACAACTTTTAGCCTCATTCAAGGGAAGTCGGGAAAACCCACCTTCACGGATGTCGATGTTGGGGGTGGTGCGGTTCCAACCTCCTCAGAACGGCCATGTACGCGATGCCAGAACTACGACGAGAAAACACACGGCTTCGTTACATGGCGCAAAAGGGCCAAGAGTACCGACCAGGGAGATGGCTCGTTGGACCCACGTATGGAACTCTTGTTTTCTCCTCTTCGCCCAAGCCGGTGACCAAGGGCGGAACGCCGTGCGGCCTCAACTCTCACGAGTTTTCACTGAAGAGCCCGGCTAGTTGGTCTTGCATTTTAGCGTCGTCCACTGGAAGAAAGTTATCTAAGGGTGGAGTGAGCCAAGAGAAGCTCAAATCAGGGACTCATGAAAAAGTGAAGCTCACAGTGGCTGTCTTGGTCAAGGTCGAAGCCTACCGCGTTCATCCAAGCTGGGCTCGACCTCAGCTTGAGGGGCACGAGTTGGCACCGCTTGAAGTCCTCGGCGACGTGCGCACCCGTGAGACCACACGCCTTCAAACTGGAGATGGCTATAATTGACGCCCTCACTGGATCGCTTGGCCTGGGGAGCACAAACCAATGCGACATCTCCGCGGCATCGGCATTGTGGAATCGGGGTGGACCACTCCTTCCATCACGACCGCCCATCGGGAGGTAGGGAGTCCCCACGATGATTTGATTGGAATCTCTAGGAACTTGTCGGGAGCCTTGATCCAAGATTCCAAAGTGTATATACACGGAACTTGGGGCCTTTCCCTGTCAAACTGCGAATATAATGATCATGGAGTGCTACGCCCAATAGTGTTCCACAGAAGGCCTCGCATGGATGGGCGAAGATCGGCAAGCGAAGAATCAAGTTGGGTGTCAAGTGGAATGCCTCAATCCCATTGAATTCGATGACTTGGAGTAGGAACAATGACATCAAGAAATTGAACCCACACCGGAAGAAGTCCAAGATGACTGCCATCTCTTCTACGCCAGTCAATGGCACGTTCACTCCTATCATGGGCTTGAAGGCCAAATTGCTTAGGTGGTGACCGATGATAACGTAAGCATCCAACATAGCCTGATCGACAGTGGAGGTGGGCCACCAGTTGTCTCCGACGTCATCGATGTGCTATACGGTGGTAACATCGTCAGGGACTGTCACACCGTCGGCACTGAGTGTTCCTCACCCGGCCAATGTACAGCTCCTCTGGATGCCGCCGGCGGCGGCCACATAGCTTGCCTGGGATGACTGCTTCTCGCCGTAGTTTTTCTTCCCTTGCACGCCATTTTCAACGCTCTCTGGTGGAGGGAGCAGCAAGATTACCGCAGAGGATTCAAGAGCTCTCACGCAGGGCAAGTGGGAACGAAGGTTGGAAGAATGACAGGGGATGGGCAACCACCCTCACTTCTCCCTTTTATCCCATCATACGGAGCTGGTTCGTATTAGTACAAGGCTCCTGGGTAGTTAATGCGGTTGCGTTTGCATGAAAATCGAGGAGCTGTGGACAGACTACTGCGCCTCAACCCAAGATGATGGCCGCCGTGTTGTCAAATCTGAGCGGTCACAGCACAGGGATTGTGTCACCACCATCCAATTTTTTTTGCTGATTTGCTTCGCGTTACACGCTAATTTGACGTGTGGCAAGGAGTCAAACTTGCTATTTGGAGTCCGGAGGGCCTCCCTTCTGATTCCGACCAACGGGCCACGGATACTACCATGGCTTGCGCAGAAGTCGTGGACAACAAGGAACAAGTTGTGTCCTCCAACGTGAAGACTAGGAGAAGGAGTGCGAGTTGGGGGAATCTGTCTTCGCCCAAGTTGCTCACACGACTTGCCTCCTGCCACGGACCTCATTACACATACTGATGGGGGGACTTGACAATGGGTTGTTGTACTACCGTATCCCTATGCTGTGAATACCATATAATAGGCCATACGGGACTAGGTATGCGCATGCCTTGAAGGCCATCATGGACCACCGCCAACCAAGAGGGTATGCACTCCGGTTACCAATAAGGAAGTCTTGCGGTCTTACTTGGTAAAAGGGCGCCATGAGTTCCACTCATATCTGGTCGAGACTCCCACCCATATAATATGAGGACGCCCACGGTCACCTCCATACAACGACTATATAAAGACGTCCAAGACCCCGCAAGAGGTACCAAGCAATCTAGAACAAACGAACCCTAGCGATCTGGCACATCTCGCCTAGATCTATCTAATGTACACTACTGGAATTTTCGTATACGCCGGGTGTATGGCTCTTCGTCAAGAGCCAAACCACGGGCACTCGGCAAACTAATGTACGCCGAGAGCAGCGCTCGGCAACCATGGGTTCACGGCGAACCCGAACGTACGCCGATACGAAGCGGTAAAGAACACTCGGCAAACTACCTATTTGCCGAGAGCCAGCCCATGGCACACGGCAAAGGGTAGCCACGTGGCAAGACCGGCAGTGGTCGTCGTCGCTCTGATGGTCGCGCTGCTTTACCGAGCGCCCGCGTAATAGCTCTCGGCAAACAATATTTACTTGCCTTATTTATTTTTCTCTTTTTCATCTATATATAAGTGGGAGCTCAGTTTAGTCCCACCTCGCTTAACGACGACCATCAGGACCGGTTTAAATAGTCGGATAGTGCACAACAAGCAAGCGTTGGTCTTCATTACACTCTTATTAAGAAATGGATTGTCACTATGAATCTTCACCTATTCTGGACAGAGAAGGTCCATAGTGATAGTCCATATTCTTAATGATCGATTCCGACGGTTTTTATTAATTTATGATCCAACAACACCATTACCGAGCGCCGCTCTCGGTAGGGTAAGATTTGCCGAAGGCGGCTCTCGGCAAAGCTCCGGCTCTCAGTAAACTTTTAGTACCACCTCGCCCAGAGACAAGCAACATGACCAGTTTAAATAGTCGGATAATCCAGACGCAGTAAGCTTCGGTCTTCATTACACTCCTGTTAAGGAGATGAACCATTACTGTGAATCTTCACCCCTTCCGGGCACTGAAGATTCACAGTGACAGGCCATCTTCCTAATGATGGATGCCGGTGCTTTTTATTAATTCGATTATTACTATTTTTGAGTTTGCCGTCTGTGTGAGAACAATGATCTAACCGTTTAAATCCAATCCTCGGGAGCTGGCACGGCATCATCACATGGCCCCTGTAGGGTGTGGTAAGATTTTAGCCACATTTCGAATAAGCCTCCCCTGAGGCCGCTTGTAAACTGCACCATCTCCGAGCTAGTCTCTGGGTATCAAGAGGGAACGTGTCCGGTTTGTGCAGGCAGTGCGGGTCTTGTTGCTCCGTTAGCCTCGAAACTTCTCGTGCTCACAAAGGAGGCCATCACATGACATGTGCCAGGCCCCCGCATTTTTTAGACCTGCGTGCAATATTCGAGAAATTTATTGCTCTGGTAGGGATTCATCGCGGAAATTGCAGATCTGCAAGGCGGCGCATGAAATCATGCCCAGAGGCGGCATGGAAAATACTTTGTGGTGTCCTTGCGGCATGCATAGGCCTCGTGCAGAGGAGGGAGGGGCATGCCCTGCCACCGGGGGCCGAAAGTACCTTGGTGGCATGCCTGATGCAACCGTCGAAATCCTCGGAAAATCGTACGATGCCGGAATTCCTCGAGAGCTGGCACGGTGTCATCACATGGGCCTAGTAGGGTGTGGTAAAAGTTTAGGCGCATTTCGAATAAGCCTCCCCTGAGGTCGCTTGTAAACTGCACCATCTCCGAGCTAGTCTCTGGGTATCGAGAGGGAACGTGTCCGGTTTGTGCACCCCCCCCCCCCCCCCCCCCCCCCCCCCCCCCCCCCCCCCCCCCCCCCCCCCCCCCCCCCCCCCCCCCCCCCCCCCCCCCCCCCCCCCCCCCCCCCCCCCCCCCCCCCCCCCCCCCCCCCCCCCCCCCCCCCCCCCCCCCCCCCCCCCCCCCCCCCCCCCCCCCCCCCCCCCCCCCCCCCCCCCCCCCCCCCCCCCCCCCCCCCCCCCCCCCCCCCCCCCCCCCCCCCCCCCCCCCCCCCCCCCCCCCCCCCCCCCCCCCCCCCCCCCCCCCCCCCCCCCCCCCCCCCCCCCCCCCCCCCCCCCCCCCCCCCCCCCCCCCCCCCCCCCCCCCCCCCCCCCCCCCCCCCCCCCCCCCCCCCCCCCCCCCCCCCCCCCCCCCCCCCCCCCCCCCCCCCCCCCCCCCCCCCCCCCCCCCCCCCCCCCCCCCCCCCCCCCCCCCCCCCCCCCCCCCCCCCCCCCCCCCCCCCCCCCCCCCCCCCCCCCCCCCCCCCCCCCCCCCCCCCCCCCCCCCCCCCCCCCCCCCCCCCCCCCCCCCCCCCCCCCCCCCCCCCCCCCCCCCCCCCCCCCCCCCCCCCCCCCCCCCCCCCCCCCCCCCCCCCCCCCCCCCCCCCCCCCCCCCCCCCCCCCCCCCCCCCCCCCCCCCCCCCCCCCCCCCCCCCCCCCCCCCCCCCCCCCCCCCCCCCCCCCCCCCCCCCCCCCCCCCCCCCCCCCCCCCCCCCCCCCCCCCCCCCCCCCCCCCCCCCCCCCCCCCCCCCCCCCCCCCCCCCCCCCCCCCCCCCCCCCCCCCCCCCCCCCCCCCCCCCCCCCCCCCCCCCCCCCCCCCCCCCCCCCCCCCCCCCCCCCCCCCCCCCCCCCCCCCCCCCCCCCCCCCCCCCCCCCCCCCCCCCCCCCCCCCCCCCCCCCCCCCCCCCCCCCCCCCCCCCCCCCCCCCCCCCCCCCCCCCCCCCCCCCCCCCCCCCCCCCCCCCCCCCCCCCCCCCCCCCCCCCCCCCCCCCCCCCCCCCCCCCCCCCCCCCCCCCCCCCCCCCCCCCCCCCCCCCCCCCCCCCCCCCCCCCCCCCCCCCCCCCCCCCCCCCCCCCCCCCCCCCCCCCCCCCCCCCCCCCCCCCCCCCCCCCCCCCCCCCCCCCCCCCCCCCCCCCCCCCCCCCCCCCCCCCCCCCCCCCCCCCCCCCCCCCCCCCCCCCCCCCCCCCCCCCCCCCCCCCCCCCCCCCCCCCCCCCCCCCCCCCCCCCCCCCCCCCCCCCCCCCCCCCCCCCCCCCCCCCCCCCCCCCCCCCCCCCCCCCCCCCCCCCCCCCCCCCCCCCCCCCCCCCCCCCCCCCCCCCCCCCCCCCCCCCCCCCCCCCCCCCCCCCCCCCCCCCCCCCCCCCCCCCCCCCCCCCCCCCCCCCCCCCCCCCCCCCCCCCCCCCCCCCCCCCCCCCCCCCCCCCCCCCCCCCCCCCCCCCCCCCCCCCCCCCCCCCCCCCCCCCCCCCCCCCCCCCCCCCCCCCCCCCCCCCCCCCCCCCCCCCCCCCCCCCCCCCCCCCCCCCCCCCCCCCCCCCCCCCCCCCCCCCCCCCCCCCCCCCCCCCCCCCCCCCCCCCCCCCCCCCCCCCCCCCCCCCCCCCCCCCCCCCCCCCCCCCCCCCCCCCCCCCCCCCCCCCCCCCCCCCCCCCCCCCCCCCCCCCCCCCCCCCCCCCCCCCCCCCCCCCCCCCCCCCCGCAGATCTGCAAGGCGGCGCATGAAATCATGCCCAGAGGCGGCATGGAAAATACTTTGTGGTGTCCTTGCGGCATGCATAGGCCTCGTGCAGAGGAGGGAGGGGCATGCCCTGCCACCGGGGGCCGAAAGTACCTCGGTGGCATGCCTGATGCAACCGTCGAAATCCTCGGAAAATCGTACGATGCCGGAATTCCTCGAGAGCTAGCACGGTGTCATCACATGGGCCTTGTAGGATGTGGTAAAAGTTTAGGCACGTTTCGAATAAGCCTCCCCTGAGGTCGCTTGTAAACTGCACCATCTCCGAGCTAGTCTCTGGGTATCGAGAGGGAACGTGTCCGGTTTGTGCAGGAAGTGCGGGTCTTGGTGCTCCGTTGGCCTCGAAACTTCTCATGCTCTCAAATGAGGCAATCACATGACACGTGCCACACCCCCACATTTTTCGGACACGCGTGCAATATTCGAGAAATTTATTGCTCTGCTAGGGTTTCATCGCCGAAAATTGCAGATCAGCAAGGCGGCACAAGAAATCATGCCCGGTAGCGGGATGAGAAATGCTTTGTGATGTCCTTGCGGCATGCTTAGGATGGTAATCAATCATATTACCGAGAGTGGCACTCGGTACTCGAGTAATTAATTGCCGAGAGTGGCTCTCGGCAACAATGGAATTTTTTCGAGAGCTACTCTAGGTAAAGGAAAACCTAGATCTTGGTTTGATTACATTTCTGAGTGCCGCGCAGACAAGCACTCGGTAAAGTAGCGTCCCGCACTTAAACTTATTCCCCGGTTCTTTTCTTTTCGCGCGTCTCTCTCCCCTCCTCTGCTCCCCCCTCACCCGACTGGCGCCCTCACCCCCGCCGACCGGCGCCCCCCCTCGCACCCCCCCCCCCCCCCCCCCCCCCCCCCCCCCCCCCCCCCCCCCCCCCCCCCCCCCCCCCCCCCCCCCCCCCCCCCCCCCCCCCCCCCCCCCCCCCCCCCCCCCCCCCCCCCCCCCCCCCCCCCCCCCCCCCCCCCCCCCCCCCCCCCCCCCCCCCCCCCCCCCCCCCCCCCCCCCCCCCCCCCCCCCCCCCCCCCCCCCCCCCCCCCCCCCCCCCCCCCCCCCCCCCCCCCCCCCCCCCCCCCCCCCCCCCCCCCCCCCCCCCCCCCCCCCCCCCCCCCCCCCCCCCCCCCCCCCCCCCCCCCCCCCCCCCCCCCCCCCCCCCCCCCCCCCCCCCCCCCCCCCCCCCCCCCCCCCCCCCCCCCCCCCCCCCCCCCCCCCCCCCCCCCCCCCCCCCCCCCCCCCCCCCCCCCCCCCCCCCCCCCCCCCCCCCCCCCCCCCCCCCCCCCCCCCCCCCCCCCCCCCCCCCCCCCCCCCCCCCCCCCCCCCCCCCCCCCCCCCCCCCCCCCCCCCCCCCCCCCCCCCCCCCCCCCCCCCCCCCCCCCCCCCCCCCCCCCCCCCCCCCCCCCCCCCCCCCCCCCCCCCCCCCCCCCCCCCCCCCCCCCCCCCCCCCCCCCCCCCCCCCCCCCCCCCCCCCCCCCCCCCCCCCCCCCCCCCCCCCCCCCGACGATCATATTTGACATGCGAGATGTTTTCAGAGGAATGGTATCGACTATTGACGTAGGGGGTCGCGCTTCCTCTGCTCCTCCTCTGTGATCTTTGTATAGCAGGAGGAGCAGAGGAAGAGCAACCATCACCAACAATTGATAAGAGTTGTTCTTGGAGGAAGAAAATCGACTTTTGACGATGGCAGTCGATTTGGGCCAGTTCGTCCTGTGATATACCTTTGTCATGCACCGTGGACTGGCCCAGCTCGACCATCACTAATAGTTGATAAGAGTTGTTCTTGGAGGAAGAAAATCGACTTTTGACGATGGCGGTCGATCTGGGCTAGTTCGTCCTGTGATATACCATTGTCACACACGATGGACTGACCTAGCTTGACCATCACCAAAAGTCAAAATACCCGTGAGAGAGTGTACACCATATATACGTGAGAGAGTGTCGATGAGAGTTGTTCTTGGAGGAAGAAAATTGACTTTTGACGATGGCGGTCGATCTGGTCTTACTTTAGTGTGTTGACTTTCATTCCGATGGTGCTTTCTTTTGAAAGAGATGAGAGTGAGAGATGAGATGATGTTGAAGGAAGGATACTGGCTGTTAGTAGGTGGTCGGTCTTTCTCGTCCTCCTCCTCTGAGACCTTGGTAAAGCAGGGGGAGGACGAAAGGACCCACCATCATCGACGATCAAAATAACATTGAGAAATGAGAGATGTTATGAGAGGAAAGACACCGGCTGTTGTCGTAGGTGGTCGTTGCTCCTCATCTCTTGCTGTGAGACATTGGTAATGCAACAAGGGATGGGAGTAACGACCGTCACCGACGGTCGAAATATACAGGCAAGGAGTGCCCCACCATACATATATACCACCGCTTGAGAGGTGAGAGTTGTTGAAGGGGCATCAATGGAATGAAAGTCAACCCACATGAAGAGTTGTCGTGTATTCTTCATTTAGTTTTGAACTTATCAAAATTAAATTTGATATCGAGACCGTTGTCGAATGACACTTGTTCAGGAGGATGGCGCCGCGCCACTCTCCCTTGACCGGGTTTTGTGGTGTTTGATGCCGTGACTCGGGTTGCTACGCCGCTGAGATCACCTGCGATGGTGATCGACTGTGGCTTGGCACGTTCGACACCCCTGAGCTCGCCGCGCGGGCGTATGACGCAGTGGCTTCCATGTATGGCCAGAAACCGGCTGAGCTGAACTTGCTAGAGGATGCCAAGCATTGTTGGTTCCTTGCCCCTCCTTGCCAGATGTATTCCCACAAGGAGGAGAAGGCACGCCGACTGGCCAAATGGATGAGGAGTACATGGCTAGGTATGCTGAGGCCAATCCGCAGCTCATGGCCGAGGAGCGTGATTTTTGGGCCAATAAGGAGAAGGAGCAGAGGAAGAAGGAGGACGGCAAGATGGATGCTAGAATGTCAGTGGAGGTCGACCAGCTTTTCGATGAGGTCGATGAGGATGGCTACTTTATGGACGATGATGGGGAGGTGGTGCAGTCGGCTACCTGCAGTGACGGTGAGGCAGGCCCCTCCGGCGGATGTCCAGAGGTGCCCCCCCCCCCCCCCCCCCCCCCCCCCCCCCCCCCCCCCCCCCCCCCCCCCCCCCCCCCCCCCCCCCCCCCCCCCCCCCCCCCCCCCCCCCCCCCCCCCCCCCCCCCCCCCCCCCCCCCCCCCCCCCCCCCCCCCCCCCCCCCCCCCCCCCCCCCCCCCCCCCCCCCCCCCCCCCCCCCCCCCCCCCCCCCCCCCCCCCCCCCCCCCCCCCCCCCCCCCCCCCCCCCCCCCCCCCCCCCCCCCCCCCCCCCCCCCCCCCCCCCCCCCCCCCCCCCCCCCCCCCCCCCCCCCCCCCCCCCCCCCCCCCCCCCCCCCCCCCCCCCCCCCCCCCCCCCCCCCCCCCCCCCCCCCCCCCCCCCCCCCCCCCCCCCCCCCCCCCCCCCCCCCCCCCCCCCCCCCCCCCCCCCCCCCCCCCCCCCCCCCCCCCCCCCCCCCCCCCCCCCCCCCCCCCCCCCCCCCCCCCCCCCCCCCCCCCCCCCCCCCCCCCCCCCCCCCCCCCCCCCCCCCCCCCCCCCCCCCCCCCCCCCCCCCCCCCCCCCCCCCCCCCCCCCCCCCCCCCCCCCCCCCCCCCCCCCCCCCCCCCCCCCCCCCCCCCCCCCCCCCCCCCCCCCCCCCCCCCCCCCCCCCCCCCCCCCCCCCCCCCCCCCCCCCCCCCCCCCCCCCCCCCCCCCCCCCCCCCCCCCCCCCCCCCCCCCCCCCCCCCCCCCCCCCCCCCCCCCCCCCCCCCCCCCCCCCCCCCCCCCCCCCCCCCCCCCCCCCCCCCCCCCCCCCCCCCCCCCCCCCCCCCCCCCCCCCCCCCCCCCCCCCCCCCCCCCCCCCCCCCCCCCCCCCCCCCCCCCCCCCCCCCCCCCCCCCCCCCCCCCCCCCCCCCCCCCCCCCCCCCCCCCCCCCCCCCCCCCCCCCCCCCCCCCCCCCCCCCCCCCCCCCCCCCCCCCCCCCCCCCCCCCCCCCCCCCCCCCCCCCCCCCCCCCCCCCCCCCCCCCCCCCCCCCCCCCCCCCCCCCCCCCCCCCCCCCCCCCCCCCCCCCCCCCCCCCCCCCCCCCCCCCCCCCCCCCCCCCCCCCCCCCCCCCCCCCCCCCCCCCCCCCCCCCCCCCCCCCCCCCCCCCCCCCCCCCCCCCCCCCCCCCCCCCCCCCCCCCCCCCCCCCCCCCCCCCCCCCCCCCCCCCCCCCCCCCCCCCCCCCCCCCCCCCCCCCCCCCCCCCCCCCCCCCCCCCCCCCCCCCCCCCCCCCCCCCTGCTTACGTGGATTATGTATGATGTGCTCTTTAACCTTGCATTATTTCTCTGCTCCTTTTTCTCTTTCTTTGTAGATGAAGTGGTATGCGGTGTACAGAGGTAGGTGTCCAGGAGTCTATGATTCTTGGTCTGAATGCAATGAACAAGTGCTTCATTACGAAGGCAACACCCACGACTCGTTCAATAGCAGAGAGAAGGCAGAGTATCATTATAATCAGTATGTGCTTAACCAGAAGATAAAATCTGAATTAGTGGGTTCAGTGGATGGGTTCAGTGGATGTGCAAGCCAGAAACGGCTTATCGGGTTCAGTGGATGGAAAAACTTGATAATTCTCCTTCATTTCATGATAATTGTGGTGTTGCTTTTATTGTAACACCCTGGTTTTCGCTCCTTGTTTTTTTTCCTTCGCGGGATTTGACTCTCATCTTTTTTTTTTGATGTTATGGGATTTTCTCTCGCTCTTGGGTATATGAAGATGGTCATTAGCCTTGCCTTTCCTATCCAGCCAAAGATTCTCTCCAGACCAACCTTGCCACCCAACATTTATTCTCAGGAATT
>JAAAWM010010313.1:0-38539 GCA_036873465.1 Thinopyrum obtusiflorum | reverse complement strand
TGCCGGCAAGGTGAACAGGCTGGAGGTGGAGTGGGACAGGCTGAAGAAGTAGATCCAGGAGCTAACGGGGGAGAGGGACACGACCAAGGGCGCCTTGGCCGACGCGCAGGTTGCAGTCCTCGACAAGGTCGAGCTACTCTCCAGGGCCAACGAGTCCATCAAGGACTCGAAGCTGAAGCTGGAGGGTCTTGAGGGGACGCTCTCGAAGGTCAAGGCCCGGGAGGAGACCCTGACCAAGAATCTGGAGGAGGAGAGGCAGCTGCGGAAGAACGACGCCGTCAACCACGTGGATTTTGTGGAGGGCGAGAAGCTCTGGATCGGCCGCCTCGCCGATGTCGCCGGCAGGATCACCATGCAGCTGGCTACCATGGGGATGCCAAACAGGAGGTACGTCCCGGAGCCGAACGTGATTCCTAATGCCAGGTTGACTCTGTCCTTCCAGGGTGTTCTCGGGGCCCTGGAGCGGTTCTGCTCCAACATGGCGGCCTATCTCGCCAATGAGGCCCGGATGCTTTGCTGGGGTGCCATGATCAAGGTCCTCACCAAGGTGGCGTACTGGAACCCTGACCTTGACTTCGAAGCTGCGCTGGATAGCTTGCCGGAGGACGTAGACCCCGCGACGCTTGAGGAGCGTATCGATCCCGTCATCAGCCGCATCGACGGAGTTCGGAGGATAGAAGGCCAGCGCCGGGACTAGGCACCCCGTTTCTTATCGCCGCTGCAGGTTCATAACCAAGATAATTTTGATCTTTAGTTAGAAACGCAGCAACAATTGATGTAATATAACTCTGTAGTGCTTTTGAAATGATTCATGTTATTTTCTCGTTTGATCTCCCTTTGTATGTCCACCCTATGTTAATCGGGTAGGCTTGCCTGTGCGGAAACCCAGGCCGCGACGCCTTGAGGACAGATCCCCAATGTCTTGCCGGGTATTCTTGCTACCGGGCAAACCACCTGACTGCTCTTAACGCGGCCGCTCGAGCTGTCGAGTGAACTCGAGACAGAACGAGAGCGTTGCCAATCGTAGAAGGTCACCCTGCCGTTCTCGACGTAGCCGCTCAAACTATTGAGCAGACTCGAAACAGAACGAGGACGTTGCCAATAGTGGTAGGGCTCCATTGCGTGCAGGTTTTCCATACACAGGGCAAGATCGTCGAGGACGATAACCTTATATATAAAAAGGAATTAGTCAAAGTTTTGCATGACTTAGCTTTTTTGCCACCAAGGACGCCATTTGTTCGATCGTCTTCTTCCTTGGAGTGACGACCACGATGAAGCCGCTGCTTCAACTAGACCAGATTTCCACAACTGTGTACCCCTACCTGGCACGCCAGAGATGTCGGTGGGAAACGACACCTATGGGATCACTGGGATCCCTTCTACGGTTGGCGGGCATGGGGTTGTGCAAAGAGTGGGTCTGGCGGTCAGCACAAGGAACATTTACCCAGGTTCGGGCCGCGAAGACGCGTAATACCCTAGTCCTCATTTGATGTATATTTGAGTGTTCTTGAGTTCTTGAACTAGCTATGGTGTCTCTCTAGTTCCAAAGATCCGAATCCCCTTCCACTACGCCTCAGGCCTCCTTTTATAGACAAAAAGGGGTCGCCATAGTGGCACACAGGAGGTGGAAAGGTGCATCGTGGCTGAGTCTATCCTGTGGCACCATAGGACAAACACATATAATGCGCTGCAGATGTGCCCTTCTTGCTTTATCAGGGACGGCAAGGAAGGTCGTCCCAGTTGTCGTCGCCTCGCCTGGCTCCGACGCGCGTCCGAGCTTACAAGGCGTTGTAGCGCCACGTTGGCTGGCTACTGGGCTGGTGTGATGGCGGAGCCTTCACGAAGATCTGCATGCCACCATGTAGGTGCTTGCTGAGTTGGTGTGGAGGCCGCATGCTGCCACGCAGACGCCTGCCCAACTAGTTGAGCTAGCAGCTGCATGGGAGCAGCGATGGAGTCTTGGCAGACGTGGGCCTGGCTGTGGCCCCGCAGATGTCCTCGGCAAGGGTCTTGTTGGGGGCCCGACAAGGGTCTTGCCGTGGCACCGCGGTCGTCCCCTGCAAGGATCTTGCCGGGGGCCTTGTGGATTTCCTTGGCAAGGATCTCGCCAAGGATCATCGTCTTCTGGTTCTCATCTGATCTTGTGTATTTATGATCTCCACAAAGATCTGCATGCCACCATGGAGGTGGCTCCCAAGCCTTGGTTTTGATGTGGCTGATGGCGTCAGAAACCCTTGGGCTCAAGGGTGGCGCGCTCTGCTGGCGTCAGGCAAGTTGCCCCGGCAAGGATCTTGCCGGGGCTGCGGAAGCCGCCTCGACAAGAGTCTTGCCGGGGGAGTCCACCTTGCCATCTTGCTCTCTTTGCGCCCCTGGTCTTGGCGTTGCTCTGGCCATCTTGCGCTCCGGCATCCCTCCTCTGCCCTCCAGGTCCACCCCCCCCCCCCCCCCCCCCCCCCCCCCCCCCCCCCCCCCCCCCCCCCCCCCCCCCCCCCCCCCCCCCCCCCCCCCCCCCCCCCCCCCCCCCCCCCCCCCCCCCCCCCCCCCCCCCCCCCCCCCCCCCCCCCCCCCCCCCCCCCCCCCCCCCCCCCCCCCCCCCCCCCCCCCCCCCCCCCCCCCCCCCCCCCCCCCCCCCCCCCCCCCCCCCCCCCCCCCCCCCCCCCCCCCCCCCCCCCCCCCCCCCCCCCCCCCCCCCCCCCCCCCCCCCCCCCCCCCCCCCCCCCCCCCCCCCCCCCCCCCCCCCCCCCCCCCCCCCCCCCCCCCCCCCCCCCCCCCCCCCCCCCCCCCCCCCCCCCCCCCCCCCCCCCCCCCCCCCCCCCCCCCCCCCCCCCCCCCCCCCCCCCCCCCCCCCCCCCCCCCCCCCCCCCCCCCCCCCCCCCCCCCCCCCCCCCCCCCCCCCCCCCCCCCCCCCCCCCCCCCCCCCCCCCCCCCCCCCCCCCCCCCCCCCCCCCCCCCCCCCCCCCCCCCCCCCCCCCCCCCCCCCCCCCCCCCCCCCCCCCCCCCCCCCCCCCCCCCCCCCCCCCCCCCCCCCCCCCCCCCCCCCCCCCCCCCCCCCCCCCCCCCCCCCCCCCCCCCCCCCCCCCCCCCCCCCCCCCCCCCCCCCCCCCCCCCCCCCCCCCCCCCCCCCCCCCCCCCCCCCCCCCCCCCCCCCCCCCCCCCCCCCCCCCCCCCCCCCCCCCCCCCCCCCCCCCCCCCCCCCCCCCCCCCCCCCCCCCCCCCCCCCCCCCCCCCCCCCCCCCCCCCCCCCCCCCCCCCCCCCCCCCCCCCCCCCCCCCCCCCCCCCCCCCCCCCCCCCCCCCCCCCCCCCCCCCCCCCCCCCCCCCCCCCCCCCCCCCCCCCCCCCCCCCCCCCCCCCCCCCCCCCCCCCCCCCCCCCCCCCCCCCCCCCCCCCCCCCCCCCCCCCCCCCCCCCCCCCCCCCCCCCCCCCCCCCCCCCCCCCCCCCCCCCCCCCCCCCCCCCCCCCCCCCCCCCCCCCCCCCCCCCCCCCCCCCCCCCCCCCCCCCCCCCCCCCCCCCCCCCCCCCCCCCCCCCCCCCCCCCCCCCCCCCCCCCCCCCCCCCCCCCCCCCCCCCCCCCCCCCCCCCCCCCCCCCCCCCCCCCCCCCCCCCCCCCCCCCCCCCCCCCCCCCCCCCCCCCCCCCCCCCCCCCCCCCCCCCCCCCCCCCCCCCCCCCCCCCCCCCCCCCCCCCCCCCCCCCCCCCCCCCCCCCCCCCCCCCCCCCCCCCCCCCCCCCCCCCCCCCCCCCCCCCCCCCCCCCCCCCCCCCCCCCCCCCCCCCCCCCCCCCCCCCCCCCCCCCCCCCCCCCCCCCCCCCCCCCCCCCCCCCCCCCCCCCCCCCCCCCCCCCCCCCCCCCCCCCCCCCCCCCCCCCCCCCCCCCCCCCCCCCCCCCCCCCCCCCCCCCCCCCCCCCCCCCCCCCCCCCCCCCCCCCCCCCCCCCCCCCCCCCCCCCCCCCCCCCCCCCCCCCCCCCCCCCCCCCCCCCCCCCCCCCCCCCCCCCCCCCCCCCCCCCCCCCCCCCCCCCCCCCCCCCCCCCCCCCCCCCCCCCCCCCCCCCCCCCCCCCCCCCCCCCCCCCCCCCCCCCCCCCCCCCCCCCCCCCCCCCCCCCCCCCCCCCCCCCCCCCCCCCCCCCCCCCCCCCCCCCCCCCCCCCCCCCCCCCCCCCCCCCCCCCCCCCCCCCCCCCCCCCCCCCCCCCCCCCCCCCCCCCCCCCCCCCCCCCCCCCCCCCCCCCCCCCCCCCCCCCCCCCCCCCCCCCCCCCCCCCCCCCCCCCCCCCCCCCCCCCCCCCCCCCCCCCCCCCCCCCCCCCCCCCCCCCCCCCCCCCCCCCCCCCCCCCCCCCCCCCCCCCCCCCCCCCCCCCCCCCCCCCCCCCCCCCCCCCCCCCCCCCCCCCCCCCCCCCCCCCCCCCCCCCCCCCCCCCCCCCCCCCCCCCCCCCCCCCCCCCCCCCCCCCCCCCCCCCCCCCCCCCCCCCCCCCCCCCCCCCCCCCCCCCCCCCCCCCCCCCCCCCCCCCCCCCCCCCCCCCCCCCCCCCCCCCCCCCCCCCCCCCCCCCCCCCCCCCCCCCCCCCCCCCCCCCCCCCCCCCCCCCCCCCCCCCCCCCCCCCCCCCCCCCCCCCCCCCCCCCCCCCCCCCCCCCCCCCCCCCCCCCCCCCCCCCCCCCCCCCCCCCCCCCCCCCCCCCCCCCCCCCCCCCCCCCCCCCCCCCCCCCCCCCCCCCCCCCCCCCCCCCCCCCCCCCCCCCCCCCCCCCCCCCCCCCCCCCCCCCCCCCCCCCCCCCCCCCCCCCCCCCCCCCCCCCCCCCCCCCCCCCCCCCCCCCCCCCCCCCCCCCCCCCCCCCCCCCCCCCCCCCCCCCCCCCCCCCCCCCCCCCCCCCCCCCCCCCCCCCCCCCCCCCCCCCCCCCCCCCCCCCCCCCCCCCCCCCCCCCCCCCCCCCCCCCCCCCCCCCCCCCCCCCCCCCCCCCCCCCCCCCCCCCCCCCCCCCCCCCCCCCCCCCCCCCCCCCCCCCCCCCCCCCCCCCCCCCCCCCCCCCCCCCCCCCCCCCCCCCCCCCCCCCCCCCCCCCCCCCCCCCCCCCCCCCCCCCCCCCCCCCCCCCCCCCCCCCCCCCCCCCCCCCCCCCCCCCCCCCCCCCCCCCCCCCCCCCCCCCCCCCCCCCCCCCCCCCCCCCCCCCCCCCCCCCCCCCCCCCCCCCCCCCCCCCCCCCCCCCCCCCCCCCCCCCCCCCCCCCCCCCCCCCCCCCCCCCCCCCCCCCCCCCCCCCCCCCCCCCCCCCCCCCCCCCCCCCCCCCCCCCCCCCCCCCCCCCCCCCCCCCCCCCCCCCCCCCCCCCCCCCCCCCCCCCCCCCCCCCCCCCCCCCCCCCCCCCCCCCCCCCCCCCCCCCCCCCCCCCCCCCCCCCCCCCCCCCCCCCCCCCCCCCCCCCCCCCCCCCCCCCCCCCCCCCCCCCCCCCCCCCCCCCCCCCCCCCCCCCCCCCCCCCCCCCCCCCCCCCCCCCCCCCCCCCCCCCCCCCCCCCCCCCCCCCCCCCCCCCCCCCCCCCCCCCCCCCCCCCCCCCCCCCCCCCCCCCCCCCCCCCCCCCCCCCCCCCCCCCCCCCCCCCCCCCCCCCCCCCCCCCCCCCCCCCCCCCCCCCCCCCCCCCCCCCCCCCCCCCCCCCCCCCCCCCCCCCCCCCCCCCCCCCCCCCCCCCCCCCCCCCCCCCCCCCCCCCCCCCCCCCCCCCCCCCCCCCCCCCCCCCCCCCCCCCCCCCCCCCCCCCCCCCCCCCCCCCCCCCCCCCCCCCCCCCCCCCCCCCCCCCCCCCCCCCCCCCCCCCCCCCCCCCCCCCCCCCCCCCCCCCCCCCCCCCCCCCCCCCCCCCCCCCCCCCCCCCCCCCCCCCCCCCCCCCCCCCCCCCCCCCCCCCCCCCCCCCCCCCCCCCCCCCCCCCCCCCCCCCCCCCCCCCCCCCCCCCCCCCCCCCCCCCCCCCCCCCCCCCCCCCCCCCCCCCCCCCCCCCCCCCCCCCCCCCCCCCCCCCCCCCCCCCCCCCCCCCCCCCCCCCCCCCCCCCCCCCCCCCCCCCCCCCCCCCCCCCCCCCCCCCCCCCCCCCCCCCCCCCCCCCCCCCCCCCCCCCCCCCCCCCCCCCCCCCCCCCCCCCCCCCCCCCCCCCCCCCCCCCCCCCCCCCCCCCCCCCCCCCCCCCCCCCCCCCCCCCCCCCCCCCCCCCCCCCCCCCCCCCCCCCCCCCCCCCCCCCCCCCCCCCCCCCCCCCCCCCCCCCCCCCCCCCCCCCCCCCCCCCCCCCCCCCCCCCCCCCCCCCCCCCCCCCCCCCCCCCCCCCCCCCCCCCCCCCCCCCCCCCCCCCCCCCCCCCCCCCCCCCCCCCCCCCCCCCCCCCCCCCCCCCCCCCCCCCCCCCCCCCCCCCCCCCCCCCCCCCCCCCCCCCCCCCCCCCCCCCCCCCCCCCCCCCCCCCCCCCCCCCCCCCCCCCCCCCCCCCCCCCCCCCCCCCCCCCCCCCCCCCCCCCCCCCCCCCCCCCCCCCCCCCCCCCCCCCCCCCCCCCCCCCCCCCCCCCCCCCCCCCCCCCCCCCCCCCCCCCCCCCCCCCCCCCCCCCCCCCCCCCCCCCCCCCCCCCCCCCCCCCCCCCCCCCCCCCCCCCCCCCCCCCCCCCCCCCCCCCCCCCCCCCCCCCCCCCCCCCCCCCCCCCCCCCCCCCCCCCCCCCCCCCCCCCCCCCCCCCCCCCCCCCCCCCCCCCCCCCCCCCCCCCCCCCCCCCCCCCCCCCCCCCCCCCCCCCCCCCCTTCATTGTCTTCGGCGTCATCCGGAGTATTGTTTTCTCTTGTGATGGTGTTGCTGTTTTTACTACGGCATGACTTAGAGCGGCGCCACTGACGTCGATGCTTTGGCTGTATCTCAGGAGGTTTATCCTCGACTGGGTTTTCATTGTCGCCGTTGTTTTCTTTGGGTGTATCCACCATGTATATGTCATATGATGAGGTGGCTATCCAACACCCTGTATGCGGTGGTTCCTGCTCCTCTTCGGCATCGTCGTCCATACTGTCGATGTCTTCGGAGTCGTAATTAAGCATGTCGGTTAAGTCATCAATAATGGCTATAAAGTGGGTGGTGGGTGGGAAACGAAGTTCTTCGTCGTCCACTTCCCATTCAAACCGGACATAGTTCGGCCGAGAGTCCCCCGACAAGGAGAGGGATTTTAATGAGTTTAACACACCACCAAAGGGCGAGTGCTGGAAGATGTCCGCGGAGCTGAACTCCAAGTTCGGCGCCCAATCAGATTCGATGGACGCGGATGCACGTAGTCCGGAACCTATGGCTGGAGACGAGTCCGAGGTTCCGGCGATACAGGCCCAGCTCAATGTTGGGTCTGTGTGCGGCTTCGGCGCCGCTGAGTCTGCGGCTTCCATGGCGGGGTTAAGCTTCCCGTCCTCAGACGATGCGGCATGCTCTGGATCTAGGGCCAGAGCGGTCACAGGCGCCATCTCCTGAGCGCGGCCAAATGACAGATCTAGGTCATGTTCATCATGGTGGCAGGGGACAACCGTCATGGGCTCGAATCCATCGAAGATCAGGTCTCCGCGGATAACGGTCACAAAATTCAGGCTTCCGAATCTGACCTGATGGCCAGCAGCGTAGCTGTCAATCTGCTCCAGATGGCCAAGTGAGTTGGCCCGCAGTGCGAAGCCGCCGAATACGAAAATCTGTCCTGGGAGGAAAATCTCCCCCTGGACTGCATTGTTGTAGATGCTTGATGGAGCCATCAAGCCTTCTGATGACGATGCAGCGGAACTCTCAATGAAAGGACCAATGTCGGTGTCAAAACCGGCGGATCTCGGGGTAGGGGGTCCCGAACTATGCGTCTAAGGCCATCTTCCCATTCGTCCTGTTCGGAGGTTGGCTCAACGGGGTCTTCATTGTCTTCGGCGTCATCCGGAGTATTGTTTTCTCTTGTGATGGTGTTGCTGTTTTTCCCCCCCCCCCCCCCCCCCCCCCCCCCCCCCCCCCCCCCCCCCCCCCCCCCCCCCCCCCCCCCCCCCCCCCCCCCCCCCCCCCCCCCCCCCCCCCCCCCCCCCCCCCCCCCCCCCCCCCCCCCCCCCCCCCCCCCCCCCCCCCCCCCCCCCCCCCCCCCCCCCCCCCCCCCCCCCCCCCCCCCCCCCCCCCCCCCCCCCCCCCCCCCCCCCCCCCCCCCCCCCCCCCCCCCCCCCCCCCCCCCCCCCCCCCCCCCCCCCCCCCCCCCCCCCCCCCCCCCCCCCCCCCCCCCCCCCCCCCCCCCCCCCCCCCCCCCCCCCCCCCCCCCCCCCCCCCCCCCCCCCCCCCCCCCCCCCCCCCCCCCCCCCCCCCCCCCCCCCCCCCCCCCCCCCCCCCCCCCCCCCCCCCCCCCCCCCCCCCCCCCCCCCCCCCCCCCCCCCCCCCCCCCCCCCCCCCCCCCCCCCCCCCCCCCCCCCCCCCCCCCCCCCCCCCCCCCCCCCCCCCCCCCCCCCCCCCCCCCCCCCCCCCCCCCCCCCCCCCCCCCCCCCCCCCCCCCCCCCCCCCCCCCCCCCCCCCCCCCCCCCCCCCCCCCCCCCCAACTTTGTATAGCCCTAGCCCCCTCCGGTGTCTATATAAACTGGAGGGTTTAGTCCATAGGGCACAATCATAATCATACAGGCTAGACCTCTAGGGTTTTAGCCATTATGATCTTGTGGTAGATCAACTCTTGTAATACTCATATTCATCAAGATCAATCAAGCAGGAAGTAGGGTATTACCTCCATAGAGAGGGCCTCCTGTTATTATCATCCTTAGACGCATAGTTCGGGACCCCCTACCCGAGATCCACCGGTTTTGACACCGACATTGGTGCTTTCATTGAGAGTTCCGCTGTGTTGTCATCAAAAGGTTTGATGGCTCCATCAATCATCTACAACAATACAGTCCATGGGGGATTTTCCTCCCTGAACAGATCTTCGTGTTCGGTGGCTTCGCACTATGGGCCAACTCACTTGGCCATCTAGAGCAGATCGACAGCAACGCCCCTGGCCATCAGGTCAGATTTGGAAGCTTGAATTATGTTACCGATATCCACGGAGACTTGATCTTCGTTGGATTCGAGCCCACGACAGCCGCTCCCTGCCACCAGTATGAACTGGACTATGTGACATGGGTCGGACTGATGGGCTATGAAGATACAAGACAAAATACTTCGTCCCGTGTCCGGATGGGACTCTCCTTGGCGTGGAAGGCAAGCTTGGCGTTCGGATATGTTGATTCCTTTCTCTGTAACCAACTTTGTATAGCCCTAGCCCCCTCCGGTGTCTATATAAACTGGAGGGTTTAGTCCATAGGGCACAATCATAATCATACAGGCTAGACCTCTAGGGTTTCCCCCCCCCCCCCCCCCCCCCCCCCCCCCCCCCCCCCCCCCCCCCCCCCCCCCCCCCCCCCCCCCCCCCCCCCCCCCCCCCCCCCCCCCCCCCCCCCCCCCCCCCCCCCCCCCCCCCCCCCCCCCCCCCCCCCCCCCCCCCCCCCCCCCCCCCCCCCCCCCCCCCCCCCCCCCCCCCCCCCCCCCCCCCCCCCCCCCCCCCCCCCCCCCCCCCCCCCCCCCCCCCCCCCCCCCCCCCCCCCCCCCCCCCCCCCCCCCCCCCCCCCCCCCCCCCCCCCCCCCCCCCCCCCCCCCCCCCCCCCCCCCCCCCCCCCCCCCCCCCCCCCCCCCCCCCCCCCCCCCCCCCCCCCCCCCCCCCCCCCCCCCCCCCCCCCCCCCCCCCCCCCCCCCCCCCCCCCCCCCCCCCCCCCCCCCCCCCCCCCCCCCCCCCCCCCCCCCCCCCCCCCCCCCCCCCCCCCCCCCCCCCCCCCCCCCCCCCCCCCCCCCCCCCCCCCCCCCCCCCCCCCCCCCCCCCCCCCCCCCCCCCCCCCCCCCCCCCCCCCCCCCCCCCCCCCCCCCCCCCCCCCCCCCCCCCCCCCCCCCCCCCCCCCCCCCCCCCCCCCCCCCCCCCCCCCCCCCCCCCCCCCCCCCCCCCCCCCCCCCCCCCCCCCCCCCCCCCCCCCCCCCCCCCCCCCCCCCCCCCCCCCCCCCCCCCCCCCCCCCCCCCCCCCCCCCCCCCCCCCCCCCCCCCCCCCCCCCCCCCCCCCCCCCCCCCCCCCCCCCCCCCCCCCCCCCCCCCCCCCCCCCCCCCCCCCCCCCCCCCCCCCCCCCCCCCCCCCCCCCCCCCCCCCCCCCCCCCCCCCCCCCCCCCCCCCCCCCCCCCCCCCCCCCCCCCCCCCCCCCCCCCCCCCCCCCCCCCCCCCCCCCCCCCCCCCCCCCCCCCCCCCCCCCCCCCCCCCCCCCCCCCCCCCCCCCCCCCCCCCCCCCCCCCCCCCCCCCCCCCCCCCCCCCCCCCCCCCCCCCCCCCCCCCCCCCCCCCCCCCCCCCCCCCCCCCCCCCCCCCCCCCCCCCCCCCCCCCCCCCCCCCCCCCCCCCCCCCCCCCCCCCCCCCCCCCCCCCCCCCCCCCCCCCCCCCCCCCCCCCCCCCCCCCCCCCCCCCCCCCCCCCCCCCCCCCCCCCCCCCCCCCCCCCCCCCCCCCCCCCCCCCCCCCCCCCCCCCCCCCCCCCCCCCCCCCCCCCCCCCCCCCCCCCCCCCCCCCCCCCCCCCCCCCCCCCCCCCCCCCCCCCCCCCCCCCCCCCCCCCCCCCCCCCCCCCCCCCCCCCCCCCCCCCCCCCCCCCCCCCCCCCCCCCCCCCCCCCCCCCCCCCCCCCCCCCCCCCCCCCCCCCCCCCCCCCCCCCCCCCCCCCCCCCCCCCCCCCCCCCCCCCCCCCCCCCCCCCCCCCCCCCCCCCCCCCCCCCCCCCCCCCCCCCCCCCCCCCCCCCCCCCCCCCCCCCCCCCCCCCCCCCCCCCCCCCCCCCCCCCCCCCCCCCCCCCCCCCCCCCCCCCCCCCCCCCCCCCCCCCCCCCCCCCCCCCCCCCCCCCCCCCCCCCCCCCCCCCCCCCCCCCCCCCCCCCCCCCCCCCCCCCCCCCCCCCCCCCCCCCCCCCCCCCCCCCCCCCCCCCCCCCCCCCCCCCCCCCCCCCCCCCCCCCCCCCCCCCCCCCCCCCCCCCCCCCCCCCCCCCCCCCCCCCCCCCCCCCCCCCCCCCCCCCCCCCCCCCCCCCCCCCCCCCCCCCCCCCCCCCCCCCCCCCCCCCCCCCCCCCCCCCCCCCCCCCCCCCCCCCCCCCCCCCCCCCCCCCCCCCCCCCCCCCCCCCCCCCCCCCCCCCCCCCCCCCCCCCCCCCCCCCCCCCCCCCCCCCCCCCCCCCCCCCCCCCCCCCCCCCCCCCCCCCCCCCCCCCCCCCCCCCCCCCCCCCCCCCCCCCCCCCCCCCCCCCCCCCCCCCCCCCCCCCCCCCCCCCCCCCCCCCCCCCCCCCCCCCCCCCCCCCCCCCCCCCCCCCCCCCCCCCCCCCCCCCCCCCCCCCCCCCCCCCCCCCCCCCCCCCCCCCCCCCCCCCCCCCCCCCCCCCCCCCCCCCCCCCCCCCCCCCCCCCCCCCCCCCCCCCCCCCCCCCCCCCCCCCCCCCCCCCCCCCCCCCCCCCCCCCCCCCCCCCCCCCCCCCCCCCCCCCCCCCCCCCCCCCCCCCCCCCCCCCCCCCCCCCCCCCCCCCCCCCCCCCCCCCCCCCCCCCCCCCCCCCCCCCCCCCCCCCCCCCCCCCCCCCCCCCCCCCCCCCCCCCCCCCCCCCCCCCCCCCCCCCCCCCCCCCCCCCCCCCCCCCCCCCCCCCCCCCCCCCCCCCCCCCCCCCCCCCCCCCCCCCCCCCCCCCCCCCCCCCCCCCCCCCCCCCCCCCCCCCCCCCCCCCCCCCCCCCCCCCCCCCCCCCCCCCCCCCCCCCCCCCCCCCCCCCCCCCCCCCCCCCCCCCCCCCCCCCCCCCCCCCCCCCCCCCCCCCCCCCCCCCCCCCCCCCCCCCCCCCCCCCCCCCCCCCCCCCCCCCCCCCCCCCCCCCCCCCCCCCCCCCCCCCCCCCCCCCCCCCCCCCCCCCCCCCCCCCCCCCCCCCCCCCCCCCCCCCCCCCCCCCCCCCCCCCCCCCCCCCCCCCCCCCCCCCCCCCCCCCCCCCCCCCCCCCCCCCCCCCCCCCCCCCCCCCCCCCCCCCCCCCCCCCCCCCCCCCCCCCCCCCCCCCCCCCCCCCCCCCCCCCCCCCCCCCCCCCCCCCCCCCCCCCCCCCCCCCCCCCCCCCCCCCCCCCCCCCCCCCCCCC
This sequence comes from Thinopyrum obtusiflorum, assembly GCA_036873465.1. NCBI lineage: Eukaryota > Viridiplantae > Streptophyta > Magnoliopsida > Poales > Poaceae > Thinopyrum > Thinopyrum obtusiflorum. Next base: position 26,394 of record JAAAWM010010313.1, on the reverse strand, counting down.
CCCCCCCCCCCCCCCCCCCCCCCCCCCCCCCCCCCCCCCCCCCCCCCCCCCCCCCCCCCCCCCCCCCCCCCCCCCCCCCCCCCCCCCCCCCCCCCCCCCCCCCCCCCCCCCCCCCCCCCCCCCCCCCCCCCCCCCCCCCCCCCCCCCCCCCCCCCCCCCCCCCCCCCCCCCCCCCCCCCCCCCCCCCCCCCCCCCCCCCCCCCCCCCCCCCCCCCCCCCCCCCCCCCCCCCCCCCCCCCCCCCCCCCCCCCCCCCCCCCCCCCCCCCCCCCCCCCCCCCCCCCCCCCCCCCCCCCCCCCCCCCCCCCCCCCCCCCCCCCCCCCCCCCCCCCCCCCCCCCCCCCCCCCCCCCCCCCCCCCCCCCCCCCCCCCCCCCCCCCCCCCCCCCCCCCCCCCCCCCCCCCCCCCCCCCCCCCCCCCCCCCCCCCCCCCCCCCCCCCCCCCCCCCCCCCCCCCCCCCCCCCCCCCCCCCCCCCCCCCCCCCCCCCCCCCCCCCCCCCCCCCCCCCCCCCCCCCCCCCCCCCCCCCCCCCCCCCCCCCCCCCCCCCCCCCCCCCCCCCCCCCCCCCCCCCCCCCCCCCCCCCCCCCCCCCCCCCCCCCCCCCCCCCCCCCCCCCCCCCCCCCCCCCCCCCCCCCCCCCCCCCCCCCCCCCCCCCCCCCCCCCCCCCCCCCCCCCCCCCCCCCCCCCCCCCCCCCCCCCCCCCCCCCCCCCCCCCCCCCCCCCCCCCCCCCCCCCCCCCCCCCCCCCCCCCCCCCCCCCCCCCCCCCCCCCCCCCCCCCCCCCCCCCCCCCCCCCCCCCCCCCCCCCCCCCCCCCCCCCCCCCCCCCCCCCCCCCCCCCCCCCCCCCCCCCCCCCCCCCCCCCCCCCCCCCCCCCCCCCCCCCCCCCCCCCCCCCCCCCCCCCCCCCCCCCCCCCCCCCCCCCCCCCCCCCCCCCCCCCCCCCCCCCCCCCCCCCCCCCCCCCCCCCCCCCCCCCCCCCCCCCCCCCCCCCCCCCCCCCCCCCCCCCCCCCCCCCCCCCCCCCCCCCCCCCCCCCCCCCCCCCCCCCCCCCCCCCCCCCCCCCCCCCCCCCCCCCCCCCCCCCCCCCCCCCCCCCCCCCCCCCCCCCCCCCCCCCCCCCCCCCCCCCCCCCCCCCCCCCCCCCCCCCCCCCCCCCCCACTCTTTATATGTGAAGTCATTACTCTCCATAAGATCAATATGATCTCTTTACTTCTTTTTATTCTTTCTTTTTCTTTTATTCCCTCACGATCATAGCAAGATAATCAAGCTCTTGACTCAAGACTAATCTTTATTATATATGGCTCACGGACTCGATTACATAGAGGGATAATAAATTAAAACTCGAAACTAGATCATACTAAAACTTTATTCTACTAGATCAAGATATTACCAAAAGGATCGAACTAAGAAAAATGGTAAAGATAGGAGTGTGATGGTGATACGATACCGGGGCACCTCCCCCAAGCTTGGCAGTTGCCAAGGTGAGTGCCCATACCCATGTGATTATATCTCTTTCCTCAGGGGTGGTGATGATGGAGTTGTTGATGATGTAGGCTTGTCGTCCATCTTCCAAGGCATAGGCTCACCATCATAGAAGGATGATTGAGTCTCTGGAATCCTCAAATCTGCAGCCAAACTCATCCTCTTGAATCTATATTCATACTCACAGTTTTGGTTTTGCAGGTCATAGATCTGGGCTTGGAGACGCTCAATTTTCTCGTGAAGCTTGAAGATGGCCTCCCCAATGTTCTTGGCATCCAGCTTGTGATTGTTGGTGAACTCCGTGATCATTATATGATTGGCATTGAGTCCACGTTCCACCATCTCCTGGCACTTGAAAACTTGTTGCTCCATTGCCTTGAGCCTTGTCTCCACGCTTCCGGTCCTCCTTGGTCCCTCAACATCACGGATGTGCAGCAACCCCTCACGCATCTCAATGTTTTGAGGATGGTGCAGCACTTCCGCGAGGTAGGGGTTGATGACCTTCTCGAAGAACTTGTCCTTGGGGGCACTTGGAGACGTCATGGTGATCTAGATCTGTCAGAAAAATAGCTCGAAACAAAAACAGAGAATATTTGCGTGGTACGGTGGTCAAAACCTTCGGGAGATTATATAATGAATTTTTACCGACCAAAAGAAGTATCGTGCAAGAAAACGGAGTCCGGAGAGCACACGAGGTGCCCACGAGTCAAGGGGCGCGCCCAGGGGGTAGGGCATGCCCTCCACCCTCGTGGACGCCTTGTCTCCTTCCCAGACGGCTTCTTATTTTCCTATTTTCTTAAATATTCCAAAACGGGGAAAAATTGCCATTAGAACTGTTTTGGAGTCGGTTTACTTACCGTACCACATACCTATTCCTTTTCGGAGTCTGAAACATTCTGGAAAGTGTCCCTTATGTATTCCTCCGGGGTTACGGTTTCAATAACATTGGTTTCAACATTTATAGGATTACCCGAGATATAATGTTTGATTCTTTGACCGTTCACCACCTTTGGATTTGTGCCTTCGAAGTTGTTGATTTTTATGGCACCGGAACAGTTTGGCATGATCACCTACATTAAACTCACGCTTTTGTAACATTCGAAGTTGTTGATTTTTATGGCACCGGAACAGTTTGGCATGATCACCTATAGTTTGGCTAGACCTCCTCGATAACGTAAGGACCTTCCCATTTAGAGAGATGTTTTCCTGCAAAAAATCTTAAATGAGAGTTGAATAGCAACACATGATCACCTACATTAAACTCACGCTTTTGTATCCTTTTATCATGCCATCTTTTAACTTTTTCTTTAAACAGTTTGGCATTCTCATAGGCTTGAGTTCTCCATTCATCAAGTGAGCTAATGTCAAATAGCCTCTTCTCACCGGCAAGTTTGAAATCATAATTGAGCTCTTTAATGGCCCAATATGCTTTGTGTTCTAGTTCGAGAGGTAAGTGACATGCTTTTCCATAAACCATTTTATACGGAGACATACCCATATGATTTTTGTATGCAGTTCTGTAGGTCCATAATGCATCATCAAGATTCTTGGACCAATTCTTTATAGATCTATTAACAGTCTTTTGCAAAATTAATTTGAGCTCTCTATTACTCAATTCTACTTGACCACTAGACTGCGGGTGATACGGAGATGCAATTCTATGATTAACATCATACTTAGCAAGCATTTTACGAAAAGCACCATGAATAAAATGTGAACCACCATCAGTCATTAAATATCTAGGGACTCCAATCCTCGGAAAAATAACTTCTTTAAGCATCTTAATCGAGGTGTTATGATCAGCGCTACTAGTTGGAATAGCTTCTACCCACTTAGTAACGTAATCAACAGCAACTAAAATATGTGTATACCCATTAGAGGAAGGAAACGATCCCATATAATCAAAGCCCCAAACATCAAATGGTTCAATAACAAGTGAATAGTTCATAGGCATTTCTTGACGTCTACTAATATTACCAATTCTTTGACATTCATCACAAGACAAGACAAACTTACGGGCATCTTTGAAGAGAGTAGGCCAAGAAAAACCGGATTGCAATACCTTATGTGCAGTTCTATCTCCAGCGTGGTGTCCTCCATAAGCCTTGGAGTGACACTTGCGTAGGATCTGTTCCCATTCATGCTCAGGTACACAACGTCTAATAACACCATCTACTCCTTCTTTATAAAGGTGTGGGTCATCCCAGAAGTAATGTCTTAAATCATAGAAAAACTTTTTCTTTTGTTGGTATGTGAAACTAGGTGGTATAAATTTAGCAACAATGTAATTAGCATAATCAGCATACCATGGAGCAGTATGAGAAGCATTTATGACAGCTAATTGTTCATCAGGAAAGCTATCATCAATAGGTAGTGGGTCATCAAGAACATTCTGTAACCTAGACAAGTTGTCTGCAACGGGGTTCTCAGCTCCCTTTCTATCTATAATATGCAAATCAAATTCTTGTAGCAAGAGAACCCATCTAATAAGTCTAGGTTTAGCATCTTTCTTTTCCATAAGATATTTAATAGCAGCATGATCAGTGTGAACAGTTACTTTTGATCAACAATATAAGGTTTGAACTTATCACAAGCAAATACAACTGCTAAAATCTTTTTCAGTAGTAGCATAATTTCTTTGGGCACTGTCTAGAGTTTTACTAGCATATTGGATAACATTTAATTTCTTATCAACTCTTTGTCCTAGAACAGCACCTACAGCATAATCACTAGCATCACACATAATTTCAAAGGGTAAATTCCAATCAGGTGGCTGAACAATAGGTGTAGAAATCAAGGCTTTCTTAAGTATTTCAAATGCTTCTACACAATCATCATCAAAGATAAAAGGAACATCTTTTTGTAAGAGATTAGTTAGAGGCCTAGAAATTTTTGAGAAGTCTTTAATGAACCTCCTATAAAAACCGGCATGACCAAGGAAACTTCTTATACCTTTAATGTCCTTGGGACATGGCATCTTTTCAATAGAATCAACTTTAGCTTTATCAACTTCAATACCTCTTTCAGAAATTTTATGCCCCAAGACAATACCTTCATTAACCATAAAGTGGCACTTCTCCCAATTCAAGACAAGATTAGTTTCTTCACATGTCTACAAAACTCGATCAAGGTTGCTCAAGCAATCATCAAAAGAAGTTCCATATACGGAGAAATCATCAATGAAAACCTCAACAATCTTTTCACAAAAATCAGAGAATATAGCCATCATGCATCTTTGAAAGGTAGCAGGTGCATTACATAAACCAAAAGGCATACATCTATAAGCAAAGGTACCGAAAGGACAAGTAAAGGTGGTCTTTTCTTGATCCTCTTTTGACACAGGTATTTGAGAGAAACCAGAATAACCATCTAGAAAGCAAAAATGTGTATGTTTGGATAATCTTTCTAGCATTTGATCAATAAAAGGTAAAGGGTAATGATCCTTTTTAGTTGCTTTATTTAGTTAGCGGAAATCATTACCATTCTATAACCTGTAACGATTCTTTGTGGGATCAATTCATCTTTATCATTAGGAACAACGGTAATACCTCCCTTCTTAGGGACACAATGGACAGGACTTACCCACTGACTATCAGCAACGTGATAGATTATACCTGCCTCCAGAAGCTTTAGTATTTCTTTTCTTACCACTTCTTTCATCTTAGGATTTAACCGTCGTTGGTGATCAACAACTGGTTTAGCGTCTTTCTCCAATTTTATTTTGTGCTGGCATAAAGTGGGACTAATGCCCTTAAGATCATCAAGGGTATATCCAATAGTAGCACGGTGCTTCTTCAGAGTTTTCAATAATTTCTTTTCTTCATGTTCTGAAAGGTTAGCACTAATAATAACAGGATATATCTTTTTCTCATCAAGATAAGCATATTTAAGAGTATCAGGTAATGGTTTAAGCTCAAACACGGGATCACCCTTGGGTGGAGGAGGATCCCCTAGGATTTCAACAGGCAAGTTGTGTTTCAAAATAGGTCCCTGTTTAAAGAATACTTCATCTATTTCCCTTCTTTCATTCATAAACATATCATTTCCATGGTCGAGCAAATATTATTCTAAAGGATCATTAGGAGGCACGGCAATAGAGGCAAGACCAATAATTTCATCTTTACTAGGTAATTCTTTATCATGGGGTTGTCTACGAAATTTAGCAAAATTAAACTCATGAGACATATCCCCCAAACCAATAGTAACGACATCCTTTTTGCAGTCTATCCTAGCATTAATAGTATTCAAGAAGGGTCTACCAAATATGATGGGACAAAAGCTATCTTCTGGGGAACCAAGAACAAGAAAATCAGCAGGATATTTAACTTTCCCACACAAGGCTTCAACATCTCTAACAATCCCAACAGGTGAAATAGTGTCTCTATTGGCAAGCTTAATTGTAACATCAATTTCCTCTATCTCAGCAGGTGCAATATCATGCATAATTTCTTTGTATAAGGAATGAGGTATTGCACTTGTACTAGCACCCATATCACATAGGCCATGATAACAATGATCTCCTATTTTAACAGAAATAACAGGCATGCCTACAACAGGTTTATGTTTATTTTTAGTATCAGGTCTAGCAATTCTAGGAGCTTCATCACAGAAGTAAATAACATGCCCATCAATATTATCAGCCAAGAGATCTTTAACCATAGCAATACTAGGTTCATCTTTAATTTGCTCAGGGGGTGTAGGTGTTCTAGTGTTACTCTTATGAACCACAGTTGAAGCTTTAGCATGATCCTTTATTCTAGCAGGGAAAGATGGTTTCTCAATATAAGCAGTAGGAACAACATGATCAACATTATAAGTGATAGTCTTTTCTTCAACTTTAATAGGTGCAACTACTTTTACTTCAATGGGAGGATTATATTTAAACCACTTCTCCTTAGGGAGATCAACATGAGTAGCAAAGGATTCACAGAGAGAAGCTACTATCTCAGAATCAAGTCCATATTTAGTGCTAAATTCACGGAAAACATCGGTATCCATAAAAGATTTAACACAATCAAATTTAGGTCTTATACCTAACTCCTTACCTTCGTCGAGGTCCCAATCTTCAGAGTTGCGTTTAATTCTTTCCAATATATCCCATTTGAATTCAATAGTCTTCATCATAAAAGAGCCAGTACAAGAAGTATCGAGCATGGAGCAATTATTGAGAGAAAGCCGAGCATAAAATTTTTGAATAATAATTTCTCTTGAGAGCTCATGATTGGGGCATGAATATAACATTGACTTAAGCCTCCCCAAAGCTTGAGCGATGCTTTCTCCTTCGCGAGGCCAAAAATTATATATATAATTACGATCACGATGAACAAGATGCATAGGATAAAACTTCTGATGAAATTCCAATTTCAATCGGTTGTAGTTCCATGGTCCCATATCATCACATAGCCTAAACCATGTCAATGCCTTTCCCTTCAAAGATAAAGGGAAGACCTTCTTCTTGATAACATCCTCGGGCATACCTGCAAGCTTAAATAATCCACAAACTTCATCCACATAGATTAGGTGCAAATCAGGATATAATGTTCCATCTCCTGTAAAAGGATTAGCTAGCATTTTCTCTATCATACCCGAAGGAATTTCAAAGTAAACATTTTCAGTAGGTTCAGTAGGTTGAGGAGCAACTATTTGCTCTACTGGTCGGGGTGAAGATACCCCGAACAAGCCCCTCAAAGGATTATGTTCCATAGTAACAAGTGACAGTAAATTTCAGCACACTATATAAATCTTTCCTTACAAAATTCCACCTACCAAAGGCGCTTCACACCCCGGCAACAGCGCCAGAAAAGAGTCTTGATGACCCACAAGTATAGGGGATCTAGCGTAGTCGTTTCGATAAGTAAGAGTGTCGAACCCAACGAGGAGCAAAAGGAAATGACAAGCGGTTTTCAGTAAGGTATTATCTTCAAGCACTGAAATTATCGGTAACAGATAGTTTTGTGATAAGGTAATTTGTAACAGGCAACGAGTAATGAAAGTAAATAAGGTGCAGCAATATGGCCCAATCCTTTTTGTAGCAAAGAACAAGCCTGGACAAACTCTTATATAGAGAAAAGCGCTCCCGAGGACACATGGGAATTATCGTCAAGCTAGTTTTCATCACGCTCATATGATTCGCGTTCGTTACATTGATAATTTGGCATGTGGGTGGACCGGTGCTTGGGTACTGCCCTTTCTTGGACAAGCATCCCATTTATGATTAAACCCTCTTGCAAGCATCCGCAACTACAAAAGAAGTATTAAGGTAAACCTAACCATAGCATGAAACATATGGATCCAAATCAGCCCCTTACGAAGCAACGCGTAAACTAGGGTTTAAGCTTTTGTCACTCTAGCAACCCATCATCTACTTATTACTTCCCAATGCCTTCCTCTAGGCCCAAACAATGGTGAAGTGTCATGTAGTCGACGTTCACATAACACCACTAGAGGAAAGACAACATACATCTCATCAAAATATCGAACGAATACCAAATTCACATGACTACTTATAGCAAGACTTCTCCCATGTCCTCAGCAACAAATGTAACTACTCACAAATCATATTCATGTTCATAATCAGAGGGGTATTAATATGCATAAAGGATCTGAACATATGATCTTCCATCAAATAAACCAACTAGCATCAACTACAAGGAGTAATCAACACTACTAGCAACCCACAGGTACCAATCTGAGGTTTTGGGACAAAGATTGGATACAAGAGATGAACTAGGGTTTGAGAGGAGATGGTGCTGGTGAAGATGTTGATGGAGATTGACCCCCTCACACTGAGAGGATCGTTGGTGATGACGATGGCGATGATTTCCCCCTCCCGGAGGGATGTTTCCCCGGCAAAATAGCTCCGCCGGAGCCCTAGATTGGTTCCGCCAAGGTTCCGCCTCGTGGCGGCGGTGTTTCTTCCTGAAAGCTTGCTTATGATTTTTTCCAGGGTAAAAGACTTCATATAGCAGAAGATGGGCACCGGAGGCCTACCAGGGGGCCCACGAGGTAGGGGGCGCGCCCAGGGGGGTAGGGCGCGCCCCCCACCCTCTTGGCCAGGGTGCGGGTCCCCTCTGGTTGATTCTTTCTCCAGTATTTTTTATATATTCCAAAACGTGCCTCCGTGAAGTTTCAGGACTTTTGGAGTTGTGCAGAATAGGTCTCTAATATTTGCTCCTTTTCCAGCCCAGAATTCCAGCTGCCGGCATTCTCCCTCTTCATGTAAACCTTGTAAAATAAGGGAGAATAGGCATAAGTATTGTGACATAATGTGTAATAACAACCCATAATGCAATAAATATTGATATAAAAGCATGATGCAAAATGGACATATCAATCCTCTCTACGGTTGCCATGGGCCTCCTTTTATACATCAAGGGGTCACCAAATGTCAAATCAGTCATTACGTACTGATTAGATAGCAAACAGTGCTATCATACCTAACTCTGTAGGCGGACAGAGCGCATTAAATGCGCCGCTTAGTGTCACATCACTGTGTGCCCGATAATGCTTTGCCAGCTTCGCGCCTGCTTGCCTGACACGTCTCATGATGGGTGTCATTTGGAGGTGTTTCCCTAGGAAGTGGCTGCCATGTGGCAAGAAGCAACCACTTAGTCACTTAGGGGCTTGATCCCGCACTGATTGATGACTTGTGAGGTGGAGCGGTGAAGCTTTGGAGGGGTAGTCTGCCCTTGCTCTGCCCGGCAAGCCTGCCAGGGCGGTCTGGAGGCTTGTCTTCGGGGCAACCTTTCCCTTGCCAGGTTCGCCTGCCCGGCAAAGGAGGTTTTTCTCTTAGTGATATCTTGCCTCTCTGGCCTGAGTTGGTCTTCTTGATCTGCACTTTGATTCTTCAAAGAACTGATCTCTTGTGCTTGGTCTGATCTTGGGCGCTACAATCTTATCCTTAGGCCTGTGCACAGTCTGGGTAACAGACCCTAGGGTTTGTTGCACCAACACTTCGGTGGATTGATGGTGGATTGTGCTGGAAACGCAGCGTTCTAGCCTGGCAGGGTTGCCTCGGGGCAAGAGCGGCTATGCACACATGAGTGTACAAGTGTCCAAATCCTTTCTATGGTTGCCACGGGCCTCCTTTTATAGATCAAGGGGTCACCATAGTGGCAAATCAATCATTGTGTACTGATTAGAGAGCAAACAGTGCTATCATACCTAACTCTACAAATAGTGCTATCATGTGTGCCCGGCAAGCCTTGCCGTGTAGTTCGGCCAGCTTCTCACCTGCCTGCTTGATACGTCTCTGGACGGGTGTCATTTGGAGGTGATTTCCATAGGAAGTGGCTGCCATGTGGCAAGAAACAGCCACTTAGACATTTGGGGGCTTGACACCGCATCGATCGATGACTTGCGTCGCTGTGAGGTGGAGTGGTGAAGCCTTGGCGGGGTGGTTTTCCTTCGTAAGGCTGGGCAAGACTACCGGGAAGGTCTTGAGGTTTGTCTTTGGGGTAACCTTGACCTTGCCAGGCTCGCCTGCCCGGAAAGGGAGGTTTTTCCCTTATTGATATCTCGCTTCCTTTGGCTTGACTTGGTCTTCTTGATCCGCACTCTGATTCCTCAAAGAGCTAATCTCTCTCGCTTGGTCTGGTCTTGGATGCTACAATCATGCTCTTAGGCATGTGCACAGTCTGAGCAACAGACCCAGGGTCTGTTGGACCGATCGGAGCCCCCGGGCCTGGCCCGAACGCGCTCTTGGGCGTCGTCGGGGTAGGCCCTAACCAGTGCACAGGCAAGAGGGTAGTAGTTGCTTGTCCTTTGAGGTCTTCTTTGTTTCTTCATTAACCTGAGCCTAGGTCAGTTTCTAGTTTTCTTGTGCGTCGCGTAACTCCAATTGCAGTGGGACCACCTTTGTAATGGCACGTGAATGACTTTAACGCACGGGTGAGTAACTGCTAATTCACTCTTCCCACCATGCTCTTATCCTTGGCCACGTATGCTGCATGCATTGAATGGGGTATGTAACAGAGGCACGTGGTCGGGAGAGCATCAAGGTAGGGCCCCAGTCTTCTTGGATTGGTGGACGAGGACGGCGGTTACCCGCCGAGGAATCAGCTCCTAGCCTCGATCAGCCTATAAAAGAGGGGGTGGGGGAGAAGTGGGACTATTCATCCACACATCTCTCGTCCTCCACCCTCTGCTTTCTTCTGGTTATGCTGAAGAGGAGAGACCTGGGCCAGTCCCCGGGCTCTAGCTTGGGGTTGGTGGCGTTGAACACTCGTGTCGATGCTTGGGGGGTGAGTATGGCCCGGGCCCTGAGGAGATGCGGCGGGCGAGCCGCTTGTAGTGCGCGTGATATCAAGCTTTCCCATTATGGTGGAATGCTTGTCTCCTTTACTCGGGCCGTTCGTTTGGTGGGGAGTACTGGATCTTGCTACGAGCTGATGCAGGGCGTTAGCCTGATGCACTACAAAAAAAAGACACATCCGTGACATTTTGGGCTGAACGAATTTTTTTCCTGTCATGCTTATGACACTTCTATGATGATAATTGTGACAAAACCCGGTATCATCGTAGATGTGGTAGGCTCCTACTTCTATGACAAAAAATCATGAGAGAAAATGGGCTTCTTATCCTAGGCTGTTGGTGCAACAAACCCTGGGACTGTTACCCAACCGTGCACAGGCGCAAGACCAAGATTGAAGCATTAGCTTAGGTCAGAGATTGAAGACCAAGAGATTTGAAGAACCAGCATGCAGTTCAGAGAGACCAAGGTCAAGCCAGAGGAGCAAGATGTCGGCAAGAGAAGGGCCTCCCTTGCCAGGTAGGCGAGCCCAGCAAGGGGCGATGCCACCACCAGAAGCAAACAACCAAGACTCCCGGCAAAGCCTGCCGGGGCTCACGGGGGATGAACCACCCCGCCAACCACTCCAACATGACTCATGTCGTCAGTCAGTGCAGTGTCAAGCCGCGAAGTGATTAAGTGGTGGCCATTCGCCACATGGCAGCCATTTCCTACAAAAGAAATCCACAGACGACACTTGTCCTGCGACGTGTCAAGGGAACAGGTGCGGAGCTGGCGAGATAGCCCGGCAGGCCTTGCCGGGTGACCAGTGATGTGACACTGAGCGTTGCATTTAATGCACCCTGTCAGCCCGTAGAGTTAGGTATGATAGCACTGTGCGCTATCGTATCAGTGGATAATGACCACTTTGCCACTGTGGTGACCCCTTAATCTATAAAAGGAGGCCCATGGCACTCGTATGGGGTGTTAGAGGGTTGGAAAGTGGACAAACCCAAGCCACCATACGCGCGTACTCGCTGCGGCCCGAGGCGAACCTTGCTGAGCAGGTGTACTACCCACCACCACACTTATTCCACCATCTATCCACCAAAGCAGGAGTAGGGTCTTACGCCTCGCGGCGGCCCAAACCTGGATAAATTGCTTGTGTGCTCTCTGCCGTGCTGCCGTGTGCTGATCTGCTCTTTGTGCAATGCGACGTCCCCCCACCGAACCAGCAAGGGGCGACCCGGTCCCATAGGTGGCCACGGATATCCCGCGACAAGGGCGGGCTGGAGACGCAGCTGCATGAAATTCTTTGCGCCGTTGATGGGTGGTAGAAGCGAGGGCGAGGAAAATATCGGGGAGTTCCCGGTTACGGTGGGTGGTCGGGGCCGAGCGATGCACGGAGGTTTGCGCGTTGCTCTCATACATGTACGCGCATGTGTGCAAGGCATTGGGCTCTAACTGAACCCGAGCGAGGCATTCACTTACTGAACCCGAGGGATTGCACTAGCTATGTTACTGAACCCGAGCGAACGATACCTTGGCTGTTAACTGAACTCGAGCTGTTCCTTTGCTATTGCTGCTAACTGAAGACGATTGAACCTGCTGCCTCTTAATGAACTATGAGCGTTATTGGGAGTTGGATGAACAGTTCCCGGTGGGGGTTGGATGAACAGGACCCCGTTGTAGGAGAAGCCTTTGCTGCTGGATAAACAGGACCCCGATCGAGCCGGTTGGGGGTGGATGAACAGGACCCCATGGAGGGCTGGTTGAACAGTAGCCGGTGGAGGCTGGATGAACAAGACCCCGTGGAGGGCTAGTTGAACAGTAGCCGGTGGAGGCTAGATGGACAGGAGCCCGTGGATGAACATTAGCTGTGTCGAATTTCGGGTTTCGGCAAAACCCTTAAGGTTCGAACACTGGGGTGCGCACGAAGATCTCTCCCTTCCCTAGCTCACCCACTCACCACGATCTCAAGGCTTAGCACGCCGAACTCGAAGAACAAGGGACACAGGGTTTATACTGGTTCGGGCCACCGATGTGGTGTAATACCCTACTCTAGTGTGGTGTGGTGGATTGCCTTGTAGGCTAAGGATGAACAAGTACAAGGGAAGAACAGCCTCCTGAGGAGAGGTGTTCTTGGGCTCGATGAGCTTGTCTGGTTGAGGATGATCTGAATGATCCCCCCTACTAAGGTGGTGGCAAGTCCTATTTATAGAGGCCCGGGTCCTCTCCCCAAATGTTAGGCGGGAAGGGATCCCACAACGGCCAATTTGAAGGGGGACAGCTAGTGCAAGCTATCCTGACAAAAGGTGGTCTTCGCCTGCCAAAGGCTCTGGTGGTGACGCTGTCGTGGGCTCCGCGATGACCTCCTTCCTGCCGTCCTGCTGGTCTTGGTCTTGTTGCACTGATATGGAAACCTTTGCCTGATGCCATGGGACTCCTCGCCTGCGCTTGCCCCTTTAGCACCAAAGAGGCAACGGGTACTCTGCGCCCGCTGGCGCCTGCCTGGCGCCCGCCTGGCCTTGGTCGTCATGGCTCATGTCACGGGAACCTCACAAGGTGCCCCTCGCCTTGATCTCTCCACCCCTCACGAGCCAGCCTAGTGAGTCCGCCCCCGAGGAGGTCTTGAGTCATCCGCCTCGCGAGGCTTGGCCCCTCGCAAGGGTCTTGAGTGCTTGTCGATGAAGATGGGCCGTACCAGGCCGCTGTTGGAGCCACGCCGTGGGCCCCAGGCAGGCAAGTCTGGGGACCCCCATTCCCAGAACGCCGACAGTAGCCCCCGGGCCCAAGGAGCGCTCGAACATGGCTTCGAGGCAAAGCCCCCCCCCCCCCCCCCCCCCCCCCCCCCCCCCCCCCCCCCCCCCCCCCCCCCCCCCCCCCCCCCCCCCCCCCCCCCCCCCCCCCCCCCCCCCCCCCCCCCCCCCCCCCCCCCCCCCCCCCCCCCCCCCCCCCCCCCCCCCCCCCCCCCCCCCCCCCCCCCCCCCCCCCCCCCCCCCCCCCCCCCCCCCCCCCCCCCCCCCCCCCCCCCCCCCCCCCCCCCCCCCCCCCCCCCCCCCCCCCCCCCCCCCCCCCCCCCCCCCCCCCCCCCCCCCCCCCCCCCCCCCCCCCCCCCCCCCCCCCCCCCCCCCCCCCCCCCCCCCCCCCCCCCCCCCCCCCCCCCCCCCCCCCCCCCCCCCCCCCCCCCCCCCCCCCCCCCCCCCCCCCCCCCCCCCCCCCCCCCCCCCCCCCCCCCCCCCCCCCCCCCCCCCCCCCCCCCCCCCCCCCCCCCCCCCCCCCCCCCCCCCCCCCCCCCCCCCCCCCCCCCCCCCCCCCCCCCCCCCCCCCCCCCCCCCCCCCCCCCCCCCCCCCCCCCCCCCCCCCCCCCCCCCCCCCCCCCCCCCCCCCCCCCCCCCCCCCCCCCCCCCCCCCCCCCCCCCCCCCCCCCCCCCCCCCCCCCCCCCCCCCCCCCCCCCCCCCCCCCCCCCCCCCCCCCCCCCCCCCCCCCCCCCCCCCCCCCCCCCCCCCCCCCCCCCCCCCCCCCCCCCCCCCCCCCCCCCCCCCCCCCCCCCCCCCCCCCCCCCCCCCCCCCCCCCCCCCCCCCCCCCCCCCCCCCCCCCCCCCCCCCCCCCCCCCCCCCCCCCCCCCCCCCCCCCCCCCCCCCCCCCCCCCCCCCCCCCCCCCCCCCCCCCCCCCCCCCCCCCCCCCCCCCCCCCCCCCCCCCCCCCCCCCCCCCCCCCCCCCCCCCCCCCCCCCCCCCCCCCCCCCCCCCCCCCCCCCCCCCCCCCCCCCCCCCCCCCCCCCCCCCCCCCCCCCCCCCCCCCCCCCCCCCCCCCCCCCCCCCCCCCCCCCCCCCCCCCCCCCCCCCCCCCCCCCCCCCCCCCCCCCCCCCCCCCCCCCCCCCCCCCCCCCCCCCCCCCCCCCCCCCCCCCCCCCCCCCCCCCCCCCCCCCCCCCCCCCCCCCCCCCCCCCCCCCCCCCCCCCCCCCCCCCCCCCCCCCCCCCCCCCCCCCCCCCCCCCCCCCCCCCCCCCCCCCCCCCCCCCCCCCCCCCCCCCCCCCCCCCCCCCCCCCCCCCCCCCCCCCCCCCCCCCCCCCCCCCCCCCCCCCCCCCCCCCCCCCCCCCCCCCCCCCCCCCCCCCCCCCCCCCCCCCCCCCCCCCCCCCCCCCCCCCCCCCCCCCCCCCCCCCCCCCCCCCCCCCCCCCCCCCCCCCCCCCCCCCCCCCCCCCCCCCCCCCCCCCCCCCCCCCCCCCCCCCCCCCCCCCCCCCCCCCCCCCCCCCCCCCCCCCCCCCCCCCCCCCCCCCCCCCCCCCCCCCCCCCCCCCCCCCCCCCCCCCCCCCCCCCCCCCCCCCCCCCCCCCCCCCCCCCCCCCCCCCCCCCCCCCCCCCCCCCCCCCCCCCCCCCCCCCCCCCCCCCCCCCCCCCCCCCCCCCCCCCCCCCCCCCCCCCCCCCCCCCCCCCCCCCCCCCCCCCCCCCCCCCCCCCCCCCCCCCCCCCCCCCCCCCCCCCCCCCCCCCCCCCCCCCCCCCCCCCCCCCCCCCCCCCCCCCCCCCCCCCCCCCCCCCCCCCCCCCCCCCCCCCCCCCCCCCCCCCCCCCCCCCCCCCCCCCCCCCCCCCCCCCCCCCCCCCCCCCCCCCCCCCCCCCCCCCCCCCCCCCCCCCCCCCCCCCCCCCCCCCCCCCCCCCCCCCCCCGATACATGCCACTGGGACGGACCCGAGCGGCCTGGGGATGATGCAGCCCGAGGGGCGCCCCCAGTAGAGTAAGCTAAAGATGCAAAAGGATACATGCCACAGGGCAGGCCCGTGCGACCTAAGAATAATGCAGCCCGAGGGGCGCTCCCAGCTGAGTAAACTTGGAAAATGTCACCTGGTTCCGTTGTCGAAGGAGTGTTGGGGTAGCCAAAGACGCGTGATGAAGGAGCCACTCCTCATGAGCCGCCAGGGCCCTGGGCCTCTGGGGGCTCGGGCGGTTCCTTGAGGACCGTCTCCATCTCTGCCAGGACTGCGTGATGCCTGGCCTCCTGAGCTGCCAGGATGCTCCGCAGGTGATGCTGGTGGGCGGCCGCCACGTTTGGCAAGCCAAATGGCATGCAGAAATAGCTGTGATGTGGACCCTCGCAACGCCCAACGCGCGAAGGCCAAAAGCGCTCCTGAGACGCGGCTCTGTTGATCCCTAGAATATCGATGCAGATGCGCAGCCCGCCGTCCTCGCCAGGATGGGGAGCTGCGCCAGGTGGGCAACGGTCGCCGCGCATGGTACTTGCTTCTTGAAGCTCCTGGGTAACCTTGATGATGAACTCCTGAGCGCCGGGCGCTCCTCGCCCAGTGCCCTCCTGAGGGAAATGTGCCGCGAAGCACGCCTCCACGTGGTGCCTGAGTGCCTCCCTCATGATGTTGGCTAGGTCTGAGGCCCTCCAGAAGAGAGCCCCTGAGCCTCGCTCGAGGAGGGCACCGGGAACGCCTTCCTATGCGAGGGAGGGAGGCGCCCCAGGTGCGGGCGCTGATCTTGAGGCAGCGCCACTAGAGACGCCACTCTCCTGAGGCCCTGTGCGGAGTAGTTGCTTCTTCTTCTTGGGAATGGCCTCAGGAGGGTACTGGATGCCCTCGCTGTCGGGGTCTTCGATTGCTGTGGCTTGGAAGGCGCGCTCCAGGGAGCACACCGCATCTCTTTCTTCACAGGGGACTGTGATGATCCCGCCACTTCCTGGCATCTTGAGGACGTTGTAGCCATGGTGGGTCACTGCCATGAACTTTGCTAAGGCTGGGTACCTAAGGATGGCGTTGTACGGCAAACGGATGTGGGCGACGTCGAAGTCGATGAGCTCGGTGCGGTAGTTGTCGCACTAGCCGAAGGTGACAGGGAGACGGACCTGCCCTATTGGGGTGGTAGAGCCATCGGTCACCCCTGAGAAGGGCTTGGTAGGCTGTAGCTGGTCGTATGGCACTTGGAGGCTATCGAAGGTCTCGATGGACAGGACATTGAGCCCTGCGCCACCGTCAATGAGGGTCTTGGTGACTTGGACGTTGCTGATGACGGGTGAGCAGAGCATCGGGAGGGCGCCAGCAGTCGCCGCGCACTTGAGCTGGTCTGACGAGCTGAAGGTGATGGCGCACTTGGACCACCTAAGCGGGCGCGTGGCCTCGAGCCTAGGAAGAGCTACGTTTACCTCGCGAGCAAACTGCTTGAAGACGCGCTGGGATGCTGGGGCCTGAGCTCCGCCAAGATGCAGACGATAGCGCGTGGTTCCTGGAAGCCCCCAGCCCCCTCGTCCTGATGGTGGTCGTCATTCCTTCTTGGTGGTGGTGGCAGTGGAGGGAGACCAGCATTGCCCTGAGGGCGGTCCTCACGAGGCTGGTCCCTCCATGCGCCCTCACGAGGCTGGTCCTGCTAGCGGTCCTCGTGAGGCCGGTCGCGCCACTCCTGGCGGGGGCCGCGGTCGTCCCACCATCCCCCACCTCGTCCTCCTCCTCGTCTGTAGCCCCGGTCATTGCGCTCGGGGCGTCGACCGAAGCGTCCATCTCGGATGGCCCTGAGCTCCTGACAATCATTGGTGTTGTGGCTGTGTACGTTGTGGAAGGTGCAGAACGAACGGCTGCTCTTGGATGACTCGGGGTGGTCCCGGCAGCGCTTCGTGTCTGGTTCCACTGCGAGCACGGCCATCCCTTTGCGCTTCATGTCCTTGGCCTTGGCTTTCTTTTCCTCTGGGTCGGTAGGAGGGAGCTCGAGGAGGGAAAGGCGCCCTTCCTCTGCTCTTGCGCACTTGGTCGCCATGTTGAACAGCTCCAGGGTCGTGCATAGCTCCTCGTGGATGGCGAGCTCCTCCTTCATCTTGATGTCGCGAACGCCATCAGAGAATGCTGAAATGATGGCCTCGTCCGTCACCTTGGGGATCTTGAGGCGAACGCTGTTGAAGCGCTGGATGTACTTCTGCAAGTTCTCTCCTGGCTGCTGCTTGACGTGGCGCAGGTCGCCCGCAGCTGGAGGGTGGTCACGAGTGCCCTGGAAGTTGGCGACGAAGAGGTGGCGCATCTCACCCTAGGAAGAGATCGACCCCAGGGGCAAGTTCAGGAGCCACGAGCGTGCACCATCCTTGAGAGCCATGGGGAACCAGTTCGCCATGACTTTCTCGTCGCCGTTGGCTGCCTTGATGCTCAGCTCGTAGAGTTGCAAGAACTCCGCAGGGTCGGGGGTGTCGTCATAGCAAGGAGGCAGGTGTGGCTTGAACTTGCCCGGCCAGACGAGGCTACGCAGCTCTGGAGTGAAGGCGCGGTAGCCTCCTGTGGCCACCAGGGCCCTTTGCAGAGGCGGAGCCTACCCTTGATGTCCGTGCACCGCCACTGCAGGCAGCACGCGGTCTTGTCATGGTGGCGCCGGGAGCGCAGGAGCGTTTTCTTGCGGCCGGGGAACTTCTTGGCAGCTTCCTTCTTCTCGCGCGTGCGCCCGGCACGGTGGGTCGCATCGCGGAGCCGTGCGCCTTGGCGCCAGGGTGCCGTCTTGGTGCGGAGGTGGCGGAGGCGCCCCGTGGGCTACATCACTCACGGCTGTAGGAGGGCGAGGTAGTGAGAGAGACGGGACAGTCAAGCCCCCAGCGGCGCTGACGAGCTCGGCGATGCGGTCCAGCCAGTCCTCATAGAGGTCGTCGACTGGGCGGTAGCGCAGGAGCTCGCGTGCCATGAGCAACGTGGCCTGCGCGTCCGTGGGCGCGCGACGAGCGTGGGACGATGAACCGGCCGGAGTCAGCGACGGGGTAGCGGTGCGGCCGTCCCGCCGCACCGAGGAGTGCAGCGAGGATGCTTGTTGTTCGTTTCCCGCAGGGCCAATGGTGGCTTTGGCGGCGGGTGATGGAGAACGACGGGGAGGCCCGTCGACAAGGGCCGTCTGAGTGACGCGGGCGGCGAGGGCGGCTCGGCGCTCGGCGCGCGTCTGCCATGTACGTGGTGGAGCGGCGGAGCGTGGATCGACGAAAGGAAGGCTTCAACGCACCCCTACCTGGCGCGCCAAATGTCAGATTTCAGGTTCTGGCAAAACCCTTAAGGTTCAAACACTGGGGTCCGCACGAAGATCTCTCCCTTCCCTAGCTCACCCACTCACCACGATCTCAAGGCTCAGCATGCCGAACTCGAAGAACAAGGGACACAGGGTTTATACTGGTTCGGGCCACCGATGTGGTGTAATACCCAACTCTAGTGTGGTGTGGTGGATTGCCTCGTAGGCTAAGGATGAACAAGTACAAGGGAAGAACAGCCTCCTGAGGAGAGGTGTTCTTGGGCTCGATGAGCTTGTGTGGTTGAGGATGATCTGAATGATCCCCCTACTAAGGTGGTGGCTAGTCCTATTTATAGAGGCTCGGGTCCTCTCCCCAAATGTTAGGCGGGATGGGATCCCACAATGGCCAATTTGAAGGGGGGCAGCTAGTACAAGCTATCCTGACAAAAGGTGGTCTTCGCCTGCCAAAGGCTCTGGTGGTGACGCCGTCGTGGGCTCCGCGATGACCTCTGTCCTGTCGTCCTGTTGGTCTTGGTCTCGCTGCACCGATATGGAAACCTTTGCCTGATGCCTCAGGACTCCTCGCCTGCGCTTGCCCCTTTAGCACCAAAGAGGCAACAGGTACTCTGCGCCTGCTGGCGCCCGCCTGGCCTTGTCGTCACGGCTCACGTCACGGGTACCTCACGAGGTGCCCCTCGCCTTGATCTCTCCGCCCCTCGCGAGCCAGCCTAGTGAGGCCGCCCTTGAGGAGGTCTTGAGTCGTCCGCCTCGCGAGGCTTGGCCCCTCGCGAGGGTCTTGAGTGCTTGCCGGTAAAGATGGGCCGTACCAGGCCGCTGCTGGAGCCACGCCGTGGGCCGTTGGCAGGCAAGTCTGGGGACCCCCATTCCCAGAACGCCGACAAGCTAGTGGAGGCAGGAGGGAGAAGCGGTGGATGAACAGTCGCAGGTGGAGGCTGGAGGAGGTCGACGGTGGATGAACAGTAGCCCATGGAGGCTGGAGCTATGCAGTAGACGGTGGATGAACAGTAGCTCGTGGAGTCCCATTTTGCGGTACTCCACACCCCTCCCAATGAACAGGACCCCCATTTCGACCGTAGGAGGTCGAAGATGTCGGCGTTCTGGGAATGGGGATCCCCAGAATTGCCTGCCTGCAGCCCACGGCGTGGCTCCTCTAGCGACCTGGTACGGCCCAACTTCACCAGCAAACACTCAAGACCCTTGCGAGGGGCCAAGCCTCGCGAGGCGGATGACACAAGACCTCCTCAGGGGCAGCCTCACTAGGCTGGCTCGCAAGGAGCGGAGAGATCAAGGCGAGGGGCACCTCGTGAGGTTCCCGTGACGTGAGCCACGACGACCAAGGCCAGGCGGGCGCCAGGCGGGCACCAGTGGGCGCAGAGTACTGGTTTCCTCTTTGGTGCTAAAGGAGCAGGCACAGGTGAAGAGTCCCGAGGCATCAGGCAAAGGTTTCCATATCGGTGCAACGAGACCAAGACCAGCAGGAAGGCAGGACGGAGGTCAACACGGAGCCCACTGCGGCGTCAGTGCCAGAGCCTTTAGCAGGCGAAGACCACCTTTTGTCAGGATAGCTTGTACTAGCTGTCCCCCTTCAAATTGGCCGTTGTGGGATCCCTTCCCGCCTAACATTTGGGAAGAGGACCGGGGCCTCTATAAATAGGACTAGCCACCACCTTAGCATGGGGACGGATCATTCAGATCATCCTCAACCACACAAGCTCACCGAGCTCAAGAACACCTCTCCTCAGGAGGCTGTTCTTCCCTTTGTACTTGTTCATCCTCAGCCTACAAGGCAATCCACCACACCACATTGGAGTAGGGTATTACACCACATCGGTGGCCCGAACCAGTATAAACTCTTCTGTCCCTTGTTCTTCGAGTTCGACGAGCTGAGCTTTGAGATCGTGGTGAGTGAGTGAGCTAGGGGTAGGGAGAGATCTTCGTGCGCACCCCAAAGTTTGAACCTTAAGTGTTTTGCCGAAACCCGCAATCCGATAAAAGAGAAGTCCGTTTCCTCGCAGTACGCCACACCCCTCCCAATCATCTGGACCCCGTTTCGACCGTAGGAGGTCGAAGAGAAGTCCGTTTCCTCCGTTCTACATTATGCCAGACCCCTCCCAGTGAATAGGATCCCATTTCGACCGTAGGCGGTCGAACAGAAGGCCGTTTCCTCCGTTCTTGGTACGCCAGGCCTCATTTCGGATGTTCCGTCCAAGCCGGTTGGCTCCTGATGAATAGGACACATTCCATTGCCTCCCGATGAACATGGCACAGTTTCTTTGTTACGACCTAGCCAGTTGGCTGTCGATGAATAGGACACTGTCGCTGCTCTCCGCTGCCGCTCCATGTGCACGAGCCCTGGCCATAGGTATGCGCAAGTAGGTGTTCGAGACCCTGCCCGTATGTACGTACGTGGTCGTATTTAATTTCTTGCACCCTGGCTGTATGTATGTGTACACGATATAGACGGGACTGCGTGACATGCTATGTCTACGCTTCTACTATGACACGTGCCCTTCCTTACTCGGCCACGGTTCATCGCTGCAGCCTGCAGACAGACCGATCAACCAGTATGTACATACACATTCGCGACCGGACATAGAACCCTACGTACAGTTCAACCGGGTGGGTCCTAGATGTAAGGGAGGTAAGGTGGCACTTCCTTGTGTGCAAAGATATAGCTGGTGGGTCCCAGCTGTCAGGGGGGAGAATCATATTTTTTGCCCGTAATATGCACACACTTCCTTGCGTGAGAAGATGTAGCTGGTGAGTCCCAGCAGTTAGGGGGGAAATGTTTTTTTTTTGCAAAATACGGTGGCCCGTCCAGTGGGTCCCTGCTGTCAGGTGGAGGAATCATTATTTTGCACGTAATAAGGAGGCACTTCTTGCTATGGCCGTGGACCCAGCTGTCAGCCTCTCCACGTACAGTACTCTTCCGATGGAAGTTGTTCCTTGACCACATTGACCACGCCGTGCCAAGTGCACCAAGGTGGTGGATGACGGAGAGGCCTAGGAAGAGGACGACACGGAGCAGGCGGAAGACGTGGTAGTGGATGCCCACGCTGAGAGGAGTAGGAGGGTTGACTGGTTCGTCTACGGTGTGAGGCTGTTGTCGCCACAGAATAACAGGGGTTCCGGGTGAGTAGAGGGATGGCCTGGCCAGAGGTTGGAGTAGGGTGGGGCGGTGAGGCCTACATAGCAGCAGAGCCGGCCACGGGAGGCAGGAGCAGACGGCACGACCAGTGCTGGTTTGGGCGGCTGGAGCAAGAAGACCAGAGGTTGAAGAAGCACTACGGTCGTTGGATGGACATCCACTACTGCAGGATGGTCCAAACACGACACTACGATTAGAGACCCTTCGACGAAACTGTGTTCGATGCCATAATCGCAAACGGTGGTGTAAAAATACTATCAAAAAAGGTGCAAAATGTTTGCGATGACGGATGCATCAAAGATGGTATAGATTTTAGATGCGTGTGCGATGCAGGGCATATGGTTCAGTTCAATTAACTGTTTGCGATGAGGAGGAACAAAGGAAACGGGCAGCCAGATGAAGGTGTGTGCGATATACAACATACGGTTCACTAGAATGAACTGTGTGTGATTAGGTAACACAATGGAAACGGTTCAACTGAACAAGATGTGTGTGATATGCGGCAAACAGATCTGTAATCATAAATGTGTGCCAAGACCAATAATAACACAGACGATTGCTGCTACCCCCCCCCCCCCCCCCCCCCCCCCCCCCCCCCCCCCCCCCCCCCCCCCCCCCCCCCCCCCCCCCCCCCCCCCCCCCCCCCCCCCGATCATTCGCACACACCTCAATAAACAATTGCATGCATTCTAAAGTAGGAGAAACAATCGTATAGTCATCTACTTGTTGTGACGCTCCCGCCACTGCTCTGTGGCTCGATCCCTCGTCTGGGGCAGGAAGAAGACACTTCCTCATATCAATGATCCGCCTGTACATCTCGTAGCTTGTGTCCGCGTCCTTGGCCGCGTACTTGACATGTTGTTCATCCAGTCTCTCATGCCACACACTGTGCCAGGCCTTCTTGTCCTTCTTGCTCTCATTCTTCATCTTCATGTAGTAGGGGTCGAGGATGGCTGAGGCGAGGTTAACCAGGGAGTTCAGTTTGTTTTTGTCACTGCCCCAGACCTTGTAGTTGTGCTGGATGTTGACAAGATTGGGGATTTCAAGCCCGAAACCTTGAGCGCTTTTAGATCGTTGGTGGTGTCCCCCATAGCGAAACTATAGTCGGAGTTGTTGGTAAACCTGGAGAAACGCTCGCAAGGCCTTGTGGCAAGGTGGTAGTAGTAGACGAGAACATCATGTCGCACGCACAACTGGGGGACGATAACCTTCTCATCGTGCCCGGCACGACCGATGGTGTACTCGAGGTCGAAGCCGACCACTTGGTACTTGTCCTCGGCAAGGAACTGCTCCATAGTTTGGATGGAGCTCTCCACCGAGACCGGATCGTTCGTGTACACCACTGAGAGGGCCTTCCCCCTCATGTGGGTGTCCACTACGTGATGCGTGGTGAACTGCCCGCCGTTGTCGTCGTCGGCCGCTGGGAGCGCCACTGGAGCCACGGGGATTGCCATTGGAACCGCTGGATGTCCTCCCTGTATGTGCCGTCGTGGGTGTGCTTATTGTGTCATGTGACACGAGAGATGAAGGTAAATGGCCGCAGGAATAAATGGGGGCCAGGCGGCCTGGATTCTCTGCATGTCCACATGGCAGTTTTTGCAGCGGGTAACTGCATTGTCGCACCGCGCCCGGCGCAACCGTATGCACACGAACGTGCGTGATCGTGTGCCGGCCACAAACACTGGCAGCGCGCGTGGAGGGATGAGGGCAGAGCACCCGGAGGTACGCGAGAGAAGAGCGCGCCGCGGCCGCCTGAACCACAAGCACCCACACGCATAGAGCAGTTGAACACGCAGGAAATGGTCGCCTACATGCCGGCCGACAGTTGCGTCGCTGCGTAGAGAGCGGCCGTGTGCTACTACCTCCGTCTTGGTCTATAGTCCCCTTTATATTATGTGCCATACTTTGCCCTCAAATTTAACCAACAAAATGTGAATGCATATTTTAAAAATTATATAATTGGAAACTATGTTCAAATACGAATCCAACTATATAATCTTTGGCGACATGCATTATATTTTATTAGTTAAATCTTACTTATAAACCAGGACGGGGGTATAGTAGGTAATTAAATCGCAAACATTTTTTAATTAACCGTATGTGTACATGGCCTTTCGTCCTCTCGCATGTCTTGTCACCCCGCTGCCGCAGACGGCTTACAGCGCAAGCTTGCGCAGCGCGTGGGGGCGTTCTTTTGGCCAAACGGTGGCGCCAATGAATCGTCGGTGAGCCCGTTCCCGCGCGACTCGGTGAAATCCCCCAAAATCCCAATGCTTACCGGCCTGCTATATAAACCCTCACGACCGGCGGGTCCTGCGTCGCATTTTCCCCTCCCTCCCTGTAGCTTATCTCATCTGCTTCTCCCACAATCGCCAATGGCACCGGTCTGTCGTCGGTCAACCACTCCGCCGTCATCAGAGGACAGCTCTAGGTGGGAGGCAACACCGCGGGGGCGGCTCAGTCTCCGACGTAGTGTAGTACACGTGGTGTCCCTGTTGGGTGTGCGCGGAACACCCACCACATGCTCCGCTGCCGCCGCCCGTCGTCAGCTGTTGCCGGCCGCCGTTGCCGCCATACCACCGTCGAAAGCCAGGGCCATCGCCCGCTCCGCCACCGCGGCCCGAAGGCGGGAGGTGGCCGTCGTGGCCGCCACCCCACTGCCGGCCACCGTGGCAATCACCCGCTCCGCCACCATGACCTGAAGGTGGGAGGTGGTGGTCGTGGCTGCCACCCCATCGTCGGCCGCTGTGGCCGCCAGCCCACCGTCGGCCGCCGGGGACATCACCCACTCCGCCACCACCGCCCGAAGGTGGGAGGCGGAGGTGGATGCCCGCACGTGCGTCAGCAACCTTGCGTGCTACACCAAGTTCCTGCGGGAGGAGGAGGAGCGCCTCATCAAGCACGCAAAGAGCCTTACCGCCGCTGTGGCCGCGGCACACGCCGCCTCAGACGTGAGGAATCAGGAGATCTACGAGGAGAACCACCGCTTCGAGAGGGGTCATCTGGAGCGGCAGAGGACGTTCAAGTTGAGTGTCGCTGAAGCTGCAGCAGCGACAGGCACCGTATTGCAGTTGTCCAACTCGTTGGTAGGCTCCTCCTCCTCTGCCTCTTACTTAGCGCTCGGCAGAGGAGAGGCAGCCGGAAGTAGTACAAAGCCCCTCTGTAGTAGTAGTAGTAGTATTTAGGGGCTTTTTTGTTCAGTTCATCTGACTATAGATGTGGTGGAACTATACAATGTTCTTAAAATTAGCTAGTATATAAACTAGAACTAGCTATTTCAGTACGTGGTTGGCAACAATTGGTGAAAAGTTTGGTCGGTTCAGCTGTCGAGTTGAACTGTTTGTATAAAGAATGACTGCTTAATCTATGAATGAAATCTATGCTTAATTACTGAATTTTAGTTGCAAAGATTAGACACTACTAGTGATTCTTAGCTTCATATTTTGACAAATCTTAGTGTTACAAGGTTGACAAATGGCAATGTTACTAGATCAACAAATGTCAATCTTTCCAGTTTGACAAATGGCAACATATCCAATATGAAAAATGCAAATCTTACCAAATTGTTTGTAAGTGGTTGCACACGGGTCATCCAAAAGAACCGTTTGTGTTGAAGAGATGCACAAATCCTGCTCTCACTTTGCATACCGGTGTTCTATCTAAAATGTTTGCGATCAAGAGCCGCAAAAATCCTGCTCGGCACATTTTCCCTTGGCTTCCTGGGGAAGCTGTCGGTTAGCATACGGATGTTCTAACTAAAATGTTTGCGATGAGTGTTTTATATTAAAAACCATTGACGTTTTTTTCAAAAGAAAATCATTTGATAAGCCTCTACATTAAGAGAGAAAAACGCAAGTTTGCTCAAACCATATCTTTCATTCAGTCATACTACGAATTTATATTCATATGATCAAGATACAATATTAAACCCAAGAAAAAAACTATTTCCGGCGGCGGCGAAGGCGGCGTGCCGCACCGTCGTTGTCGTTGTTGTCCTCCGGGACGCCGTTGTTGAAGTCTTACATGCAGCACAGAATGTTCTTCACTTGTAAATCAAACATCATGTCATCTCGTGATTGACGGGCAGGGCGCGGGAAGACGGTAGCTGGCGGCGCTGAGAGGTAGCGGTCGACGGTGGCGTCCCATGCCGCTGAGGGGCGCGCGTGCACGGGCACGGGCGCGGCGGGTGCAGCCAAACGCATGGGGACAGGCGCCGCGGTGGGTGGAGGGTCGGGCACGGGCATGGGCGCTGGCGCTGGCATGTACACGAGCTCGCGCGGATCTGTGGAGACCTCCCTGATGCCCGCGGCTTCTAGCTCTGCGATAGTCCTCAGCGACCAGCCCATCAATGCTACGGGGATGGTCGCTCGCTGTCACACCCTGATTTTCATGCCACAACACTTAAGCTAATAAATCATGATAAAATGTGGTTTTACAAAAAACTTTTGAGTGTTTTGGACTTTGCTTGATTGGATTTTTGTTTGCTGTTTGCGAGTGCTCTAAAAATCAAATAAATCCTCCAACACTTATACTCCTTCTCCTTGAT